>JAZFAV010000002.1:38770000-38792425 GCA_037954035.1 Rosalia funebris | reverse complement strand
GACCGCTGTTGTTTGGCGCTCCTAGGTGTTTGGGGAGGTTCCCGTTCCCTTCCCGTAGCGTGGGGGTACTTCCCTTGTGCAGCAGGAGCCGGGTCTCGCTCGGGCTCCGCGGGCTTCCTGCCACGACGCGTTTCCATCGTTGGATGCGTTCACTAAGTTCAACTTTCCGACCGTACCTCGTATATCGATCTTTTTGATATACCTCGTATGAATGTAAAAATGTATAACCAATGGGCGGATCGTAAATATGGTTATTAATCGGTACGGTATAGACAATTTATAGATAATTTCTTTCCAGACAATTTCTTTCCAGACAATTTCTTATAAATAACGAACCTTCGCTTTATTAAACCTACGTGTTGTAATTTTGCTACGTTACTGGGGACAGGAATCTATCTACGTGGGTTGCTCCGGGGGGTCTCTTCACAGTGTCGAGCGGTAGGGTTTGCAAGCTAGGGAATTAAAATGGAACAGACTTACCCCAATCCAATTCGTCTAGATTGATCACCCTATTGGCCTCCGGTCGATCTGCTACCAGGCGCGCACTCCCGGCTTTCCTACGGCGATCCCAGATTCGGGACCTGTGAACCGTGGACTCCGACGCGACGTTCTACTGACGCACAGTCGTTGACGAACGTACAAAAGACACTACGGTTTAAAAGCTCGCGGATGTTACGTTCGTTTCTGTCCTCGGAGGAATGAAAATAGGCGCGGACGGGCGTGGGCCCTCGTCGGTCCAACGGTAGGAAACCGTGGGATTTCAGTACCCTTCTTTGCTAAGGTACTGGTGTTGGTTGAACGGTTATTTAAAACCTCTTTTGTTGTCTCCCTTGAGATCACTGAATACAGTAATAATCGAATCCTCTTTTAAAATATTTTATGGGCAGGGCCACATAAAACATCCAGGTCGCAGGTATTCAGCAAATCTTGGCTTTGCCCAAGTAATCGCGTGTATTAGCTAGATACAGGTCACTCGAAGCGCAGCTGGCGAACAAGATCGAATTCGCCAAAACCTCCGATATTTATACACTCCGATCCGGCTCACTCGTACACGCTGACAGTGACGTCAGGGTGGCGTGATCGCTTGACTGGGTCAGATCGAGTATATCCAGAGGGGCGTGGCCTAATGCGTCACTTCGAGCGAATGTATAAATTAAATTGAGGTCCAGGATTCCGTTTCCTCGACAATATATATATATATATATATATATATATATATATATATATATATATATATATATATATATATATTATATAAAATATATTGTATTGCATTCATTATTCAAAGTAGTTCTCACACTTCTATAACTTTATTATCAGGTAACATAAAATCTTCAGTATGTTATCTGAAAGCCAGACGTAACTCAATACTGCTACGTGTTTTATCATATAACTATATACATTGTAACCAACGTTTATGATTTGCTGAAACCTTATAATGTTCTTTCTTTAAATTAATCTTTTGCCAATTATATTTTAACTTTACTTTCAACGATGTCAGCATAACGAAACTTATAAAGTCACAGCAAACCCGTTTCATGAGCAGTATAATTTTAATATAGCTTTAGTATAATTTTAGTATTAGTATTATTGTTATACTCACACATCTAAATTCTTGTTCGTCCGTTAAATAAAATAAATTGTTTTTAAAAAGTTTAAATCCAAACTAGTGATTTAACAAATTTGGCGCAGTCGTTGTAGGATTTCACGCGTTATTAGAACACGGATTTGCCTCACTAATAACGTGGAATTCCAATTCCGAAGTGAAATCAAGAACAAAGCTCAAGAAGAAAAGAAACACGAAACAAGAATACTTCAAAGAAGCAACTTCGAAACACGAAGACTTCAACAAAAGAAACAAGAAACAAATCTACAAAGAAACAAAGAAAACAACAGGGGAAATCGCAGAGAGAACACGGACCTGCCCTCACTGTTTGTGATTCTCCTCTGCAAGCCATCCTTCCCGAAGACACCCCGCTTCCAGAACACGGAATTGCCTCACTGGTTGTGTACTCTGGCCGGAAGACGAATGGAAAAAATTTGGTAAGTCAAAGAATTGACACGTTACCTTTGAAACATTTATTTATAATTTTAAGAAATATTATACAGGATATAGACCAAAAACTATTATCCTTCCCATCTGCAAATTTATTTTTATTTAATTTTATTTAATTAAATAACTTTACAATATCTAATTTAAACATAATAATTAATTAACATAAAAATGGCAAACGAAGCTATCTTAGAACCTTACAAACTATCAGAAATTTTCTCAATTGTTCCGGAGTATGACGGAAATCAAATTTTCCTGCAAACATTCTTAAATGCTATTAAATGCGCTTTCGACATGGCGGTCGATAATCAAAAAATACTTTTAACTCTCCATGTTAAAAATAAATTACGTGGAAAAGCCGCTGAACTAGTAAATTCTAGGAACCCGTCAACTTGGGAAGAAATCAAATATCTATTAGAGACTCACTTTGGAGACTCTAGGGACCTTACGTCTCTAATTCAGGACTTGCAAAGAATTAATCAACAATCAAACGAATCCGCTTTAAATTTTGTATCCCGCTTGCAAACGCATAATGCGAAAATGCATGCAGCGATTCAGAAACAGCATTTAACCGCTGATCAAAAAACCGCACAATCCAATTTAATCGAGACAATGACTCTTAACACTTTATTGACAGGGCTGGATCCAAAATTAGGATCTATAATAAGAGCAAGTAATCCTATGGATATGCTTCAAGCAATATCCAGGATTAAACGAGAACTTCAATTGTCATACTTTGAATCTCAGAAATTTCAAAAAGCGAACAAACCATTACCACCTAATTCACTAAATGCTGAGAAGATATGTACATATTGTAAACGTAATGGACACACAATAAATGAGTGCCGAACGAAGCAACAAAATTCTTCAGCACCTTTCCAAAACTTTTCTAGGCCTAATTTTCAACAAAATTTTAATCAAGCCCAATCATCTAACTTAAATCAAAATTATCAGCGACCTCAATTTAATCCAAATGGAAATAATAGGCCGACGAATTCAAATTTTCAACAAAATAATTACCAGCAAAACAGTTTTCAACAAAACAGGCCTTCAGCTATTAAACCGAATCCCAACTATACAAACCAATCAAGACCACCAATAATTCGTCCAAATCCGAATTATAATCAACAAAGAGCTCATCATATGAACGCTCAAATGAACCAAAATTTTGATGATACGGCTCATCAATACGATTCACAATACACTGATGATACTGCTCACCAGTATAACTCACATTCACAATATACTGATGATACCGCTCATCAATATAATTACAATTGCGATCAAAATTATGAACAATATCAAGATTCATATTCGGACGAACCAACATATCAAGAAAATTATAATTTTTCAACAGACCAATTTAATTATTCTGATACTGATCAGGATTTTCGGCAAATTACTCAAGCTCAAGATCATCCACCAGATAAACAGCTATGCGAAATAACGGAATTAGAAAACCAAATTCAAATAATGAATTTAAACACCAACCAACAGCAAGACAAACAAATATTCCTATAAATAGAGGAATATCAAGTGCCCTCTTAACAGTAAATCCCAAAAACTTATATTACATTGAAGATGCTACAAAAAAATTTAAAATATTAATAGATACAGGTGCCGGACTATCCATATTTAAGCCAAAAACTTGTGAAAAATATTCTAAACGTTTTCCCGAAAACGTTATAATACAGGGAATTACCGATCAAAAAATTCTAATTAATGAATCTACACTCGTTCCGTTTACTCTCAACGATCCTCACAAAGTTTACATTCATAATATTGATATTGAATTCGACGGACTACTAGGATCCGATTTTCTAGAACATTACAACTGCATTATTGACATAAAAAATAGACAATTAATTACTAACTTCAAAACTGTACCTTTATTCAAAGCCACAGAAAATTCCACTAATGTACAAAATAATAAAAAAACAAAATATTCAAACAAATCAATTTCTCAACAAAATTTCTATCAACCCTCGTACAGAACAAATTTCAAAATTTCGATGTAATCTTTTAAACACAGAAGCCATATTAACAGCTATGGAAATAGATAAAGTACGACTTCCTAATGCACTAGTCAAAATTAACAATAAAGGAGAATTTCTTGCCTCCGTATTAAACGCAAACGCAGTCCCAAAAATAATAGATTTTTCCGAAATTAAACTAGAACCAATTCAAAATTTTTCATTAAATAATTTAAACGAATATAATCCTGAAATTTATAAAGATAGACGCGAAGAAATGAGACAGCAACTTCGTCTTGATCACTTAAATGAAGAGGAGAAAGAAATAATTACTCAACTTTGCCTAGACTTTTCAGATATTTTCTATCTCGAAGGAGATATTCTGACATTTACTAATGAGATCAAACACACAATAGACACCAACAATGCTAAACCTACTTTTACAAAGTCGTATCGCTACCCTCAAATTCACAAAGAGGAAGTGAAAAAACAGGTATCGAAAATGCTAGAACAAGGTATTATCAAACATTCAAATTCCCCTTGGTCTTCACTGATTTGGGTTGTCCCCAAAAAGCTTGATGCGTCAGGTAAACAAAAATGGCGTGTCGTAGTTGACTACAGAAAACTCAATGAGTTAACTGTAGGAGATAAATACCCTTTACCAAACATTTCTGATCTTTTAGACCAACTTGGCAAATGTCAATATTTCACCACCCTCGATTTGGCCTCCGGTTTCCACCAGATTGAGATCGAACCCAGTGATATTCCAAAAACTGCTTTCACAGTCGAAAACGGTCATTTTGAATTTAATAGGCTTCCATTCGGTTTGAAAAATGCCCCATCAACCTTCCAAAGGGTAATGGATAACATCTTAATAGGAATCCAAAACGAGAGATGCCTCGTATACATGGACGACATAATCGTCTATTCCCCAACAATCCAGGACCATGTTTCACGGCTTACCGAAGTCTTCAAACGTCTTCAAAAAGCTAATTTGAAAATTCAACCGGACAAGTGCGAATTCCTTCGTAAGGAAGTTGCATATTTAGGTCACCTCGTCACCAAAGAAGGTGTAAAACCAAATCCAATTAAGATCGAATGCATCAAAAATTTTCCCCAACCAACTAACCAGAGAGAGATTAAATCATTTCTTGGCCTCGCCGGATATTACCGACGATTCATTGATAATTTCGCCAAAATTTCCAAACCTCTCACTAAATTACTGCAAAAAGACACCCCTTTCAATTTCGATTCAGAATGTTTAAAATCTTTCGAAGATTTAAAACAAACCCTTACGTCAAGCCCCATACTATCGTATCCAAATTTTGACGAGCCATTCCTACTCACAACAGATGCGAGCGCTTTTGCGATCGGCGCTGTACTCTCGCAAGGTCCAATAGGTAAAGATCTACCCATAGCCTTCGCCTCCAGAACTCTCTGTAGCGCGGAAACAAAGTACTCAACAATAGAACGAGAACTCCTCGCTATTGTTTGGGCCGTAAAACATTTTCGCCCATATATTTTTGGTAGAAAGTTCAAATTGATAACAGATCACAGACCTCTTACCTGGCTTTTCTCTATTAAAGACCCCGGTAGTCGCCTAGCACGCTGGCGCTTAAAACTTGAAGAGTACGACTACCAGATTGAATATAAACCTGGCAAAATTAATAAAAATGCGGATGCCTTATCCCGTATCAAAATTAACCATTTTCAAAAATGTGTGGATTTCAAAAACAAAATTTTAACATCAAATACAAACGACGAATCGATTAGTTCAGAAAATACCGAAATTTCACCAGAATCAATTTTACAAGAATTAAATACATTTGTTCACCTATATAAAACCCAGTCATTAATAGACTATTCAAAAATTAAAATTACGAACAATCAATTATTAGACAAAGGACATAAAGACATAATAACGTTTTTCCAAAAAGACAAACTCGAAGACTTACATTATAAAATAATTGAAGATATTTTCGAGGAAAAACCAAGTTTTATCCACAACAAAATTAATATAGTCACAAGTAAAACGGTGAAAAACCGAAAATATTATATTGTTATGTTACCCTTCGACACCGAAGAGATAATCGAAACAATGTTTATTTCTCTTTACAAAGACAAAGACATTTTCGAATCTTCAAAAACATATTTCATTGAAAACAATTTAGAATTGCCAATACTCGAAATGTTATCATTTATTTTCACTGAAAAAGATTTAAACCTAGTTAGTTGGCAAAACATAACTAAGACGCCTGACGAAGATCAAATTCCGATAATATTAGACCAAAACCATACAGGAAAAGCAAATTTGCACCGCGGAATAAACGAAACCATTCGGAGAATAAGAAATAAATATAACTGGCCCGGTCTAATTAAAGACGTAACTAAATTCATTCAAAATTGCGAAATATGCCAGAAAACAAAGGCTTTACGGAAAAACTTAAACAATCCCTTGGTGATAACTGAAACACCAAGAACACCATTTGAAAGAATAAATATCGATATACTAGAAATTCCAAAAAGAAATTATGTCTTAACTATTAGGGATGAACTAACCAAATTTACTCAAGCGTACCCATTAGAGGATAAATCCGCTAAATCAACAGTAAATACATTACTTCTTTACTTCCAGCATTTCGGTACTCCGCTTCGTATACATTCGGATTACGGTAAAGAATTCGACAATGTATTACTTAAAGACCTATGTACCTTATACGACATAAAATTAACATTTTCTAGCGTTAGCCGCCCTCAATCAAACGGATCTGTGGAAAGATTTCACTCCACACTTTTAGAGATGATTCGTACTAATCAGGCTGAAAACCCTAATGAACATCCACTAAACGTAATTTACGCTGTTATTTGTTATAATAACTCGACGAATAAAACACACGGTTTCTCTCCATACGAGCTAGTATTTGGACATACGTCCAGTCGCCCACCTGAAACTTTGTATAACCAAAAAGAGTTGATATCAAAATATATACGAGACCTAAATAATAGAATTTCATACTATTATAAAATTGCACGCACAAAAACTGAGCTTCAAAAAGAAAAGGCTAAATTAAGATTCGATAGAAACGTTCCAGAACATCCTACACAATTTAAAATAGGCGATAAAGTCTATGTTAAGGAATCTCAAATTAAAGATAAATTACATAATAAATTTAACGGTCCTTTCGAAATAATAAAAATCTTTCAAAATTCTGCAATTTTATTAAATCTCGAAACGTCACAAACGACAAAAGTCAATTTTGACAGGATGAAACCATATTTTGAGAATTAAATTATTTTCAGGTTTCTTCTGCTGATTGGAGCAGCAGTATCCCAATACACCATTACTCCAATAAACAACACCATTGGAATATATTACCATCGAGACAGCGAAATCGTTGTAACAAATAAACAATGGACTCTTCTGGTTCACAAAAACATTTCATCAATAAAGAACACTTTTGAACATAACGAGAAAATGCTTGAAATTCTCTTACACGCTATTAACCCCACATTTGAAAACATGAACCTTTTTCGAGGTGAAGTAAAAACACACATCAGCTTATTAACCCAAATTTCAAATTCAATTCAAGAAAAATTAAGCGAAATTTATTTTGATACTAAACGTTACAAACGTGGAATTCTCAATGGCATTGGTACAATATTTAAGTCAATTACAGGAAATTTAGATTCCGAAGGTGGCGAATACTACATGAATTGCATCAATAAATTAAGTAATGACGAGCATCAATTAGAAAATTTAATGAAAAATCAAATCTCAGTAACAACATCCGTCATAAAGAATTTTAACGCTACCATACAAAAGTTGCAAATTGATGAAGCCACCTTCAATAGAGATATAAAAATAATATCAGACGCAATTTATAGGACAGCAGATAAAATTAAAGTAATTGAAGCAAAATTAAGATTTTTAGAAAAATGTGAATTTCTCATGGAAAGTTACCTGTATATCGAGAATCAATTAAATGATATTCTAAATTCAATAACTTTCGCGCGATTAAAAATTATTCATACGTCGATAATCAATCCTGAAAATTTGATAACCTCGCTTCAGGAAATTTCACAAAATTTACACCAAAACAATTTACCACTCATTATAAAATCTTCCAATATTGCCAAATATTTGGATATTATGGAATTAGAAGCATACCAAACTGATTCAGACTTGGTATTTGTATTAAAAATCCCTGTAATAGACCAACAAAGATACACCCTTTTTAGATTATATCCAATCCCTATCCTAAATAATAGAACTGGTCTATATCATGTTTTATCTTCATCACAAAAATACTTAGCGCGTGACGTCGATTCTGTGATGTACATACCCATCAAAAATCTAAAAAACTGTAAACCACTTTTCTTTGGCACAAAGATATGTTCCAATCTATTTGCATACCCCATCGACGATAATGCTATATGTGAAGCCCAAATCCTGAAACACTTAAAAACTTTACCTGAGAGCTGCCAAACTTCAATAATATTTGCAAAAGGCTACAATGTCCAACAACTAACGGACTCATCATGGCTAACAATTACTTCAGAACCACTTCAAATTACTGTAAATTGCAAACAAATAAACACCAAGACAGAGATCATTTATAAAAATTCTATTCTTAATTGCAACCTGGATGTAGTGCTTTCATAGGAGTAACAAAAATACAAGCTGACCCTAAAAACTTTTCGCAAACCAGTGTTAGTGATCACCCCATTTTAATTCCCTTTAATTGTTGTCAAGGAATCCCCGATGACATCCAAATCCCAAAATTAGAACCATTAAAATTGAATAACTTAAATGTGGAAGACCTCGAGATTGCCAAACACAAATTGGACGAGTATTCTCGAACGTTAGACGATTTGATCAATGAACCATTTGTCACCAAACACATCTCTTGGTTCACTTACTTTATCATTACACTAATGGTAACTCTCATTTTGTTATATATTTTATGTAAATGCCGAAAGAGAAACAGATTAGCCATCGCCCTCACAACAAATTCACCACCACCTCCACCTGGACCTTCTAAACGCTTAAGAGAATCCTTCAGGAGCATCCTGCCCAGAAGAAGACCATCGATCAGATCCAAAGATGAAACCCCAGAGGAAGAAATCGAACTGAACTAATGTTTCTCAGTTATAAATCGGTTTCAAAGACTCTATATATTTTAATTTTGTAAATTTTATATTAAAAAAATATTAATTGTATAATTTAAACTTAACTTAAGGCTTCATATTCTCAATTAACTTTATTATTATTATATAACTTCAATAATCGTTAAATTCCTAATTATTAATTTCAATTTTACTTATTTTTGAAAAGTTGCTGTATAACACCAACTTTTTGTTAAAAAGGGGAGTTGTTATATAAAATATATTGTATTGCATTCATTATTCAAAGTAGTTCTCACACTTCTATAACTTTATTATCAGGTAACATAAAATCTTCAGTATGTTATCTGAAAGCCAGACGTAACTCAATACTGCTACGTGTTTTATCATATAACTATATACATTGTAACTAACGTTTATGATGATTTGCTGAAACCTTATAATGTTCTTTCTTTAAATTAATCTTTTGCCAATTATATTTTAACTTTACTTTCAACGATGTCAGCATAACGAAACTTATAAAGTCACAGCAAACCCGTTTCATGAGCAGTATAATTTTAATATAGCTTTAGTATAATTTTAGTATTAGTATTATTGTTATACTCACACATCTAAATTCTTGTTCGTCCGTTAAATAAAATAAATTGTTTTTAAAAAGTTTAAATCCAAACTAGTGATTTAACATATATATATATATATATATATATATATATATATATATATATATATATATATATATATATATATATATATATATATATATATATATATCGATGTTAACGCATAAACCTGTATAATTATTCCGCGCATCCCCACCCGCTAAACCGTAAAGCCATCGTCCTTCAGCGATGACGAGTAGCGGTAATATAGTAGACCATGTATGTATGTGTAAATTTAACCTAGCAGACGGGCGTGTTTTGTATTGTCATTTAAGTATTGCTCTGTAATATACGATATCAGATAAATTTAATGTGTTTTCTTTGGAAAGCAAAATACAGTCCACTCAACTAAGGGAGTTCCACCTGGGAAACGACGGCTTCACAACGAGGAAGAATTCCTACATAATTCCTGGTCCTTCGAGCCGGATGAACGACAAAAGAAGCAGCTCACATTAAATTAATTACTCTAACCAGTGTTTACAGTGGCAAATATCTCCGAATACTGTAGCGAGAGGGACATTTGACAATAAAACATTAGCCTAGAGTCTCGTGTAAACAAACAGTAAGCATTCAATAATTATTACATCCAAACACATCAGAACGCAAGCAAGCATACGTGATATCCAGTCGCCAAGGTTGAGCGAACCCGTCGAAAGTCTCCGCCGACAGACAAAGGCAGCCAGCAGCCGTGAATCGCTCTCCGTCACACGCAGAGCAGCTCGTCCGCTGGGAGAACATCGAGTGGTGGGGTCCGACGTAAGTTCCAGCCAGTGACAAGCGATTTCGTGGCTTCCCAAAACAAACGCTGAACCAGGTATCTATTTATCTATCCATCCTTTACGCTTAACTCCTATCCGCACACCTGTTGCTTTCTATCTGAATTTGTTTGATTATTATCGATTTATTTACGTTACGCTAGTTATTTTAAAATGACAGATTCTGTAGAAATTACTGCGCTACATCGCAAGCGAGGCAGCATGAAAGCAGCTTTGACAAGGTTTTCAAATTTTCTAAATGATGTCAAAGCTGCAGAGCCTAACGCGGGAAAAATCACAGAACTAAAATTAGGGGTAAATAAAATAGAAGCTGACCTGCTTTCAAATTTTGAGGAGATTCAATTACAAATTGAGAATTTCGATCCAGAGAACTTTGATAACGGCGAAACGGAGAATTTCGAATCTTTATATTTTTCTGTTTATCTGAGGCAAAAACCGTTCTATCAAATCTCAGTAAACATTTTGAACAAGCAGCAGATTCTGACGTGAACAGACCTTTGCCCAATACAGGTAATTCGAACAAATTTAATCCGGGTATTAAGCTGCCAACAATCGAACTGCCAAAGTTTGAAGGTGTGTATGAGCGATGGGCGGAATTTAAGGATTTGTTTACATCGTTAATACACGAAAACGAAAACATCAAACCCATTTCAAAATTCCATTATCTCAGGGCGTCCTTGCAAGGATGTGCTGCTCAATGCATTAAATCAATAGAATTCTCAGCAGAAAACTATGAATTAGCATGGGACATTCTAAACGAAAGATTCAACAATAAACGATTAATGGTGCATAACCACCTAAAATCTATTTTTAACATAAACGACGTTAAGGCTGAATCCGCGAGCACATTAAGAAACTTAATCGACACTTTAGCGAAAAATCTTCGTTCGCTTAAAACATTAGGACTTCCAACCGAATTGTGGGATATCCTAATTATATTCATCATAGTTAGTAAGCTTGACGCGAATACGGTGCGCGACTGGGAGGAGTATAAGCTACGATCAGACCTCCCAACATTAGAGGAATTCATAGCGTTTCTTAAAGGCAGAGCCGATTTCTTAGAAAAAATCGAACTTCACAAACCTAAAACTAAATCTCGGGAAACTCATAAAGCCTTCATTACGGAAACAAAGGGTTTATCGTGTTTCGCCTGCAAAAGAAACCATACAATTTATGACTGTCCAGATTTCTTGAAAATGGCTGTCAAGGTCAGATCAGAACGAGTCCGTCAATTAAAATTATGCGATAACTGCTTACGAAACAACCACCAATCGAGCGATTGCAGGGCAGGCAGCTGTAGAAAATGCGATGGTAAACATCATACACTACTACATGTCGAGCGATCCAATCCGAAACAAGAGCAAAGCATTAATATCGCAGAATCAAATAAAAACCCCGAAGTTACAGATTCCTTTCATTCCTACGCAGCTAGTAAACAAATTCTTTTATCTACCGCCTTGGTAAACGTTGTCGACGTACACGGCAATAAACATTCAGTAAGAGCTTTACTTGACTGCGGGTCAATGAGTAACTATATCTCAGAAAACCTTTTTAACAAACTCGGTGTAACAGCTACAAAGGTCAACTTTACGGTTACGGGAATAGGTCACATAGGGTGCAATCTAAACTCAGCTTGCAAAGTTGAAATAAAATCAAATGACGACTCATTTAACGTGAAGATACGCTGCTTGATCATTTCAAAAATCACTGATAATTTACCTAATCAATATTTCGATTTAACATCCCTCTGTATACCGGAAAACTTACAGTTAGCCGATCCGAAGTTCAACGAGCCAAGGGACGTAGACCTACTCATCGGGGCCGATATATTTTGGGGAATTTTGGGTAAGGGTAAAATCACGTTAGCAACAAATAAGCCGGTTATGCATAAGACGAAACTAGGATGGGTGATATCTGGTTCTTTAAATGTCAGTGACTCTGAGCATAATTCCAAGTCCACGTGTAACTTCACTAAGTCAACCCTCGATATTCAGGAAGGAACACTTTATTAAAACGTTCACCCGCGATCAGAGCGGTCGTTTTATCGTCTCCATACCTCTCAAGAGATCAATCACCGAATTAGGGGATTCAAAACAAATGGCCTCGAGACAATTTCATAAACTAGAACGCAAACTAACTCTGAATCCAAAGCTGAAGCAGATGTACGTAGAATTTATGCGCGAATACGAAGACTTATCCCACATGTCTGAGTATACTAATTCTAATGATCACATCACATTCTACTCTCCACACCACGGGGTGGTTAAGGAGGACAGTATAACGACCAAACTCCGCGTTGTTTTCAATAGCTCCGCAGTATCCACAACCGGTGTATCATACAATAGTCTCCAAATGGTAGACCCTACTATTCAAGAGGACTTAATATCAATACTACTTCGATTTGGACAGCACAAATTCGTGGTATCGAGCGATGTGACTAAAATGTATCGACAAATCCTGGTCGATGAAAGATTCAGGCCGCTACAGCTTATTCTGTGGCGATCCGATCCAGAATCAAAGTTACTCACTTACTCCTTGAACACGGTCACATACGGAACCGCTTCGGCGTCGTATTTAGCTACTCGTTGTATCAAGCAGCTTGCATTAGAGCATCAGATGACCCATCCTTTGGCGTCGAATGTAATCATTCGCGATTTTTACGTCGACGATCTACTCACCGGTACCAGTACGGTGGAAGAAACAGTAGAACTTTGCAAACAAGTATCGTTGATCTTAAAGTCCGGTTGCTTCGAACTAAGGAAATGGAAATCCAACAGTCAGGCCGTTCTAGATGGGATACAAACCTCGATGTCCTCTACGGATATTTTACATCTAGGACCGCAAAACAATTCAAAAATTCTCGGGTTGTTCTGGTCATGCAAGAACGATACTATATCATTTCAAAGCAACGTGAAATCTAAATCAAACTCAATCACCAAACGCGTGATATTATCCGAAACCGCTCAGATCTTCGACCCCTTGGGTCTAATCAGTCCTTGTGTTGTCCTTGCGAAAATCACGCTGCAGAAACTATGGACGCTCAAGTTATCTTGGGACGAACAAATCCCAACAAGTCTATCTTCAAGTTGGTCGCAGTTCCGATCGGAACTTGACGAGCTAAACCTTCTTGAAATATCGAGGCACGTTTTATGCGCTGATCCTATCTCAATAGAACTACACGGATTTGCGGATGCGTCACAAGACGCGTATGGCTGTAGCATCTACATAAGAAGCATAGATGCCAACCATCAAACAACAGTACGTTTACTATGCGCAAAATCCCGGGTCGCTCCGCTCAAATCACTTACTATACCGAGGTTGGAACTGTGCAGTGCACAAATGCTAGCTAATCTATATGATCGAGTAAAGGATTCCGTGACGTTGAAATTAGACAATTGCCATATGTGGAGCGATTCAACAATAGCTTTGTTCTGGATCCGTAGCTCTCCACATGTGCTTCAAACTTTCGTCGCGAATCGCGTTACTAACATTCAGCAACTTACAGAAGTCGATAGGTAGAGACATGTTCCTACCGAGCATAATCCTGCCGATTGCCTATCGCGCGGTTTAACGCCCAAGGCCCTATTCAACTCTGAACTCTGGTTCAACGGGCCTAGTTTTCTGCAAGAAGAACCACTCAATTAGCCAGTCGATGTGTCTAAATCTATCCTACCGAACGAGTTGCCAGATATTCGTAAACAAGCACAAACATTTGTTCAGACCGAACATTGCGAACCGTTTCCTTTCAAGCGCTATTCGTCTTTAATCAAATTAAAACGCGTAATGGCTTATGTCCGACGTTTTTTAATTAACTTACGAAAGCCTAAACAGGAGAGGCAACTGGGTACGTTAGATGCCCAAGAAATTAATCAAGCATTCCTTGAACTCATCCGCCTTGCGCAACAAGAAACGTTCTTTGAGGACATACGCGATATTTCAAAGAATAGTGCTGTCCGCAAAAAAAGTAACATACTCAGTCTCACCCCATTCTTAGACGAGCACAATGTCTTGAGAGTAGGCGGCCGACTCAAACACTCACCATACAGCTTCGACAAAAGACACCCGTCTTTATTATCGTCAAAGCATTGGCTAACTTACCTCATCTTTAGGCATGAGCACATCAAACTTATGCATACCGGTCCACAGTCGTTGTTAGCGGCTGTCAGAGAAGTTATTTGGCCTATCGCAGGCAGAAATTTGGGAAAACGCGTGGTACGGGAATGCATAGTTTGCTGTCGTTATAATCCGAAGCTTCCATTACCGATCATGGGCAACCTGTCTGAACCTCGGGTTAGCCCAAGTCCTCCATTTCTCCACACCGGCGTGGACTACGCAGGCCCTTTCACTATCAAGGACAAGGCGGGCCGCGGATGTAAACGAATTAAATGTTATCTCTGTCTATTCATTTGTTTTTCGACAAAGACAGTGCACCTTGAGGTCGTTACAAGCTTGAGCACACCATCCTTCTTGGAAACCCTCCATAGATTTGTTTCTCGTCGAGGTCGGCCATCGCACATATACAGCGATAACGGCCGCAATTTTGTTGGCGCTAATGCACAACTCAAAGAATTTTTATCAAGTCAAGTGGATCATCTCCCAGAGACTCTTGAGCGAGATTTGAGCATCCACTGGCATTTCATACCTGCTTGTTCGCCCCGCATGGGCGGTATCTGGGAAGCGGGCGTGAAATCCGCGAAACATCATATTTATCGCGCCTTATCAAATACACTTTTAACATTTGAGAGCTTCTATACCATAGTAACTCAGATCGAAAGCATTCTCAACTCTAGACCGCTTACCCCTCTATCTACCGATCCCAATGATTTCGAAGTACTCACTCCAGCACATTTCCTTATTGGCCGTTCCTATCTATCAATTCCCGAACCAGACCTTCGCAATGTTCCAAGTGGCAGACTATCCCAGTATCAGCATATTCAACAACTTAAGCAACACTTCTGGACGAGATGGTCAAAGGAATACATTTCCCAATTACAAGCCCGCGTAAAGTGGAAGACTATGCGGCATAATTTGGAAATCGGTTCCATCGTTTTAATAAAGGACGACAACCTCCCCCCTTCGAGATGGTGCATTGGACGCATCCAGCAGCTTCATCCTGGTTGTGACAACATTGTGAGAGTGGTGTCAGTGAGACACCGCGAATGGTGTCATAAAGAGAAGTGTAGCTAAGATATGTGTCTTACCAACAGATAGCTCAAGTTTGACTATTGTACTTGTTGTTAGATACCAATTACCTTATTCTGGTTTGTAATCAATTCAAATTATCTGCATTTTGTATACTGTTATTTCCTTTGAAATGTGAACCTTTCAAAACCGGGGGGCGATGTTAACGCATAAACCTGTATAATTATTCCGCGCATCCCCACCCGCTAAACCGTAAAGCCATCGTCCTTCAGCGATGACGAGTAGCGGTAATATAGTAGACCATGTATGTATGTGTAAATTTAACCTAGCAGGTTAAATATATATATATATATATATATATATATATATATATATATATATATATATATATATATATATATATATATATATATATATATATATATATATATATGTCGGCGGCTCCAACAAAAAAATTCCACCCGCCTATGGATCCTTTCGTGGGAACCTAAAATGCAGCAGTGATATTTATGTCACCACTAAAATTACCATGTTCATTTGTATTTATTTGTTTATTCATTAACCCCAAGTCATTACGAAGGTGAAGTGTAGTTGTTTGGGCATATTGAATTTGTAGATATGCTTGATACATATTTTTGTTTATGTTAAGAATGTTTAAGATAGTCTTTAGCCAATAGGCGTTTAGGATAAAACACATTTCCTTATATGGGCAAAGTAACACGCTTATGGGGAGCGAACGAAACAGACCTGCTATCCCGGGACACGGAATAAGGGGAGTTGAATTTGAGCTTTGTAAAAGAAAGCAGCACGCGTACGGGCTAGCGGGAGCGGATCGTTAGTTACTTACCTTATTGTTTCTTTTGCATTTTATTCGGTAGATAATTACTTGGTTATTACTAACATTCATTTTAAAAATTGTGTATTGTAAACTGACGTGTGTTCTCATATTACCTGTGTTAAATTAATAAAAGTGTCATAGGCGTACATTAAGTGTTTAAATAATATGTCCATGCGGTCGAAACCCAGAAGTGCCCCTACGGCTCCGACATCAGAAGTGGGATCAGGACTGCAAAAAGGACATTCCGACACCGAAGACGAAATTCCATTGCAGGAGCGTGTAACTGCGAGACGTAATAATGAAACTCAGGAGAGACTTAAGTACTTAGAACGTTTAGTGTCAGTGACATCACGGTTGCCATCTCCAGTGACAGGGTCGCCGAAACCAGTTCAAGGGTATTCCAGGAGTTGCTATACCTGTGGCAAGCCAGGCCATATTTCACCACAGTGTCCTAATGGCAATCGAAAGCCTGACGAAAAGAAAGTCAACGTGTGCGAAGCGAAAGTACCATCTGTTGGACAATTAAAACTAAGATCTGGTGAGACCTTTCCTTTTTTGTTCGACACGGGCTCAGATTGTTCTCTTTTAAAAGAAAATATCGCTACCCACTTCAGTGAGAAACGATTTAGTAATTTAGTCAGTTTAAAGGGCATTGGTAGTGAATCTTTCATTTGTAATTGTCAAATTCTAGCAGTAGTTGAAGTTCAGGGGCTTTTAATTGAACTGTTATTTTTTGTGGTGCCAAACGAATTTATGTCGGCTCAGATTATTATTGGAAAAGATTTAATAGCACAAAATATTAATGTTCAGTTAAATACAGGCGGTTTATTTATTTCTCGAGAGCTTAAAGTTCATATTTGTGAGCGTGAAATTGTAAGTTTCGATATTATTGACACAGATTTAACTGGCGATGATAAGTACACCTTAAATAAGTTATTGTCTAGTTATCAAGATCACTTTGTCATGGGTGTACCTTCGGGAAGGGTAACCACAGGCCAGTTGGAAATTCGTTTAAATGATTTAAGCAAATTTGTTCAAAGAAGACCGTATCGAGTGGCTTCCACTGAGCGCGAAATTATTAGGACTAAAATTGAAGAATTACTTCAAGCTAATATTATTAGACCTAGCTGTTCTCCTTTTTCAAGCCCTGTGGTTTTAGTTGAAAAGAAAGATGGGTCCGATCGTCTCTGTGTAAATTATCGCGAACTTAACGCGAATACAATACCCGACAAGTATCCTTTACCACTTATCAGTGACCAAATTAATCGATTGCACAACTCATATTATGTTTCATCTCTTGATATGGCATCAGGTTTTCACCAAATTCCTGTTCAACCTGACTCGATAGAAAGAACAGCATTTGTCACACCTGATGGGCAGTATGAATACTTAACTATGCCTTTTGGTCTCACGAACGCCCCCTCTGTATACCAACGTGCTATTGACAAGGCTCTAGGAAATTTACGTAATAAATTTGCAGTGGTTTATATTGACGATGTCTTAATACCATCATCTTCAGTATCTGAAGGAATAGAACGCCTCGAAATTGTCATGAGCGCACTTGTCAAGGCTGGTTTTTCATTTAATATGAAAAGTGTAAATTTCTTAAATTGGAAGTATAGTACCTAGGTTTCTTAGTACGAGCTGGGGAATTGCGCCCCAACCCACGTAAGACATCAGCCCTGTCAAATTCACCGATTCCCAAAACTCCGACTCAAGTTCGTCAATTCTTGGGCCTTGCATCTTACTTCCGTCAATTTATCCCAAATTTTTCAGGCATAGCTGCGCCCTTGTACCAATTAACAACGAAATCATGCAAAAGAATTGAATGGCTCCCTAAACATGATCATGCGCGAAATCAACTTATTCGTTCTTTGACGCCTGAACCTATTCTCATGATATTTGACCCTGATTTACCGATAGAGCTGCATACTGATGCTAGTTCTGAGGCATATGGTGCGATTTTATTTCAAAAGAAAAATACTAAACTTCACCCGGTTGCTTATTTTAGTAAGCGTACCACTGGTCCCAAGTCTCGTTATCATTCATATGAACTTGAAACTCTCGCGGTAGTAAAAGCAATAAAACATTTTTTTCACTTTTGTGGACGATTTTTTACAGTTTTTACAGATTGTATGTAATTCTCTTAAATCTTCGCGCACGAAACTCGACTTAACCCCGCGCGTACACCGCTGGTGGGCATTCTTACAAGCCTTTAACTTCGACATAGTTTATCGAGAGGGTAAACGCATGAAGCATGCCGACTTCTTTTCTCGGAATCCGTCTACCTTCATTGATGAGGGGACCACTTACAAAGACGACAACCCTAAATATCATAATTCAGCCAAAATAGTTCAGGTTATTGACCTACATTCAGACTGGCTTACCGTAGCCCAACAACTTGACGATGGACTGGTAAAATTAATTGCCGCCCTTCGAGCAAACGAACTAGACCCAGATGTCGCAAAGACATATGATATTCGGAATAATATTTTGTTCCGTAAAATTGAAAGGAACAGTCGTTCCCATTATCTGCCAGTAGTGCCAAGGCCCATGATTTGGTCGGTAATAAATCATGTACATACTAACATAAAACATTTAGGGTGGGAAAAGACGTTAGATAAAATTTATGAACTATACTGGTTTCCTAAAATGTCGCGTACTGTAAGAAAATTTGTCGATAATTGTCTAATTTGCAAAACTTCAAAAAGTAAATCGGGAAGCCCAGGTTAAAATGTATCCAATTAATAAAAATCCACAACCGTGGCATACTATACACGTAGATATATCTGGAAAGCTGTCTGGTAAAAGTGATAATAAAGAATATGTACTGGTAATTATCCACGCTTTTTCTAAATTTGTAATACTGTACCGTATTCGTTCTTTAACTGCCGAAACTGCTGTTAATTGCTTAAAAGAATTCACGTATTTGTTTGGTGCACCATCCCGTATCATTTGTGATCAAGGCAAATGTTTCGCTAGCAGTGAGTTTAAAAGTTTTTGTTCCAATTCTAATATTGACTTGCACTTCATCGCTGAAGGTACAAGCAGGGCAAATGGATAGGTAGAACGAGTGATGCAAACATTAAAAAATACACTGACGATAGTTGAAGCTGAAAACGATCGCAAGTGGCAGGATAATTTAGGCGAAGTTCAGTTAGTTTTAAATAGCACTAAACATAGAGTTACAGGCTTAAATCTTAAATCTTATTCGGATATTCAATCCGCTCTTTAGAGTTACAAAAAATTTCGTATAATAAGGACGATTGCTTCGAAAAACACATTTGTTAGCGGATATTCGTACAGCAGTCACAAAAAATATCGTAAATTCTTCTAAGTATGATGAAGATAGAAAAAAAGTTGGAAAAACTATCATCAAGCCCTTCTTAGTTGGTGATTTTGTTTACAGTAAAAATAATGAAAGAATGATTTCTAAACTCGACCGTAAATTTAGAGGTCCTTTTAAAATTACCAAAATTCTGGAGAATGATCGATATGAGGCAATTAAGTCTACCGATAAAGGCAGAGGCCGAATCTTCAAATTTGTACACGATCAGCTTATTAGTGTACTAGAGGGACAAGGTGAAATTGTAACAGATTCAGGGTCTGACGATGAGAACAAGAATGAGCAAGTGTCGGTGGCAAAGTATAAGCCTATAGTTGTAGAATAAATAAACAACGATTTGATTATGATATTGATATGTCCAGTATGTCTTATATGTTTTTATATATAGAGTTATTTTGTCGATCGCGATGCGTTCGGATGTGTTACATGCACTGCTGTTTGTGTCAATCCGATGCGTTCGGATGAGAGGTGCTTTTGTCGATCCCGATGCGTTCGGATGTTACCTGTACTGCTGTTTGTGTCAATCCGATGCGTTCGGATGAGAGGTACTTTTGTCGATCCCGATGCGTTCGGATGTGTTACCTGTATTGTTGTTTATGTCAATCCGATGCATTCGGACGAGGCACTTGTGTTGCTGCCACATTGTAGTTGGCCATATTATAATAATAATTATTATTGTTATTTAGTCAGGATAGACGAGCAGTAATGACAAGATCTGTTTCCTTTTTTTATTATAGGTGTTATTCCTTAAGGTGAGTGCCCGAGGACGTGCACATTGTCAGAATGGCCGTGTCGGCGGCTGCAACAAAAAAATTCCACCCACCTATGGATCCCTTCGTGGGAACCTAAAATGCAGCAATGATATTTATGTCACCACTAAAATTACCATGTTTATTTGTATTTATTTGTACACCCTAAGTCATTACGAAGGTGATTTGTAGTTGTTTGGGCATATTGAATTTGTAGATATGCTTGATACATATTTTTGTTTATGTTAAGAATGTTTAAGATAGTCTTTAGCCAATAGGCGTTTAGGATAAAACACATTTCCTTATATGGGTAAAGTAACACGCTTATGGGGAGCGAATGAAACAAACCTGCTAGCCCGGGGACACGAAATAAGGGGAGTTGAATTTGAGCTTTGAAAAAGAAAGCAGCACGCGTACGGGCTGGCGGGAGCGGATCGTTAGTTACTTACCTTATTGTTTCTTTTGCATTTTATTCGGTAGATAATTACTTGGTTATTACTAACATTCATTTTAAAAACTGTGTATTGTAAACTGACGTGTGTTCTCATATTACCTGTGTTAAATTAATAAAAGTGTCATAGGTGTACATTAAGTGTTTAAATAATATGTCCATGCGGTCGAAACCCAGAAGTGCTCCTACGGCTCCGGCATATATATATATATATATATATATATATATATATATATATATATATATATATATATATATATGTATATGTGTGTGTGTATATTGTGAAGCCAGCAGAATTTTAGTCATTTATTTCGAATATTTTGTTACCATTGTTCTTCATTTATCGAGTTGGAGGAACCTTGACCGAGCCACCGCCGAATTGTTGATATTAAATCAAATACTTTATGAGACATGTAGTATAAACTATGACATCAGCTTTCGGCGCGGTTTCGATAGAAGGACCGACCATTCAATAGTTGAGATGTACGCGCCAATCTGTTCAGATATTCACTTGTAATATTTAAGAATTTAAATAAATTGGGGTATAACGAAGATCGGATTATTATTCACCCCATATTTCTTAACAAATCAGAAGTGGGATTGTCTTACGTGCTTTTGCGTGTTTTTAGTACAAAACTGTAAAATCATGCCAAAACATAAGTCAAAAAAGGACGCGCAGTCGTCAACCGAGAGTAGTGAAAGTTCGTCTAGTAGTAGTAGTAGTAGTAATAAAACAAGTAGTGATAGTGACAGTCATACTCAACAAAATAAGAAATTGCGTTGTCAAGTAAAAACATTAAAATAAAAGTTAAGTAAAAAGTTCAGTGCCTATCGGGGTAAAATTGATAGTGTAACAGTATTCAGTGGAAATTTTGATGAACTGATGAATGTTAATCAGTGGTTAAACAGTGTTGACGCTACTGGTGATTTATTTCACTGGGATGATAAGGCCCATGTGTATTGTAAGATAAATAAACTTAGAGGAAACGCGAAGACGTGGTACCACAATCAAGAAAATCTTTATCGTGGGATGAGTGGAAGGACAAACTACAAGAAAGGTTTCCAGTACAACAGTGTGTTTTCAGCAAATTAAAGGATTTAGTAAATATTGAGCGAAGTGTAACTCAAAGCTTGGTTAATTTCTTCTACCAAAAGCTAGCCCTTGGCCAGTATTGCAAACTTCAGGACAAGGTGATCGTGGAAGTCATCACAAACATAATCAACGACCCCTTCATAAGGTCAGGAATTCGAGCTGCAGGTTGTACATCTACGAAGCACTTACTACAGTTTTTAATTGCAAATAGTGAACAGGTA
>JAZFAV010000002.1:38732500-38765000 GCA_037954035.1 Rosalia funebris | reverse complement strand
TACTTGACCATTCGTACGACTTGTACTATGTGCAATCACGTGTAAATCAATATTATGGGACTTACAAAACCCACGAAATTCACTGCTAGTGAAACATTTACCCTGATCACAAATAATTCGAGCAGGCGCTCCAAACAGATAAGTGGATTATTTTAAACAATCAAGAGCCGTCCCTGACGTAAGTGATTTTATTTTTCACAATAACACAAATTTTGAAAAAGCATCGATTATGACGAATACGTATTCTTTGGTATCACTTTTACCACTGAGCTTGCCCGAAATATCTAAGTGTATTGTATGCCAGGGCCTGAGTATTTTAGATATTGCATGCATTTGAACTTGCTTTACACCACTTGCATTTTTAGAAGATTTACAAATTATACAATTTTCAACATATTTTCTAAGCTTGCGTGCCATTTTCGGGAACCAATATAACTCATAAATTTTATCAAGAGTTTTATCCCAACCCAAATGTTTTAAGTCAGTGTGTACGTGATTTATTACCGACCACACCATTGACTTAGGTACCACTGGTAAATATAAACTTTTATGATGGCGCTCGATTTTACGGTACAATAAATTATTACGAACGTCATAGGTTTTTGCTAGGTCTGGATCAAGTTCATTTGACCTAATTTTTGTGATGATGCTTAAAAGGTCGTTGTCCCGTTTTTGTTCGACCGAGAGCCAATCTGTATATAGGTCAACTACCTGCACGGAACCTGGTGCGTCTGTGTTTACATTCCCCTTTTCAATTGGCGGTGTAGGGTTTCTTGACAAATAATCGGCGTGTTTCATGCGTTTGCCTTCTCGGTAAATTAAGTCAAAGTCAAACGATTGTAAAACTGCCCACCAGCGATGAATTCGTGGTGTTAAATCTTTTTTTGTCCGAGAAGCTTTTAGGGAGTTGCAATCTGTTACTACTGTAAAGTGTTTGGCATATAAAAAATGGCGAAAAAATCGTATTGATTGTACCACTGCCAATGTTTCGAGTTCACAAGAATGATAACGAGATTCAGCTTTAGTGGTTCGTCTGCTAAAATATGCAACAACGTGAAGTTTAGAGTCCTTCTTTTGGAATAATATTGCTCCGTAAGCGTCTGAACTAGCATCGGTGTGTAATTCGATTGACAAATTAGGATCAAAAATGATTAGGACCGGTTCCGACGTTAGTGCTCTTAAAAGTTGCTGTCTCGCTTCTTCATGTCGTGGCAGCCACTTTATGGATTTTGTTGGCGAAGTAGTTAATTGATACAGTGGGATGGCTATTTTGAAAAATTTTGAAATAAACTACCGGAAATAAGAAGCTAAACCCAGAAATTGTCGCACTTGTTTAACAGTTTTGGGTACTGGAGCATTTATTAACGCTGAAACTTTACGCGGGTTTGGTCTCATTTCGCCGGCTCGTATTACATAGCCAAGATATTCTATTTCGAGTTTAAGAAAACTACATTTTTTAATATTATATGAAAATCCTGCTTTAGTAAGTGTTTGTATGACAATTTCTAAACGCTCAAGACCTTCGGAAATCGAACTTGATGGAATTAAAATATCATCAATATAAACAATCACGAAAGTGTTACGAAGTTCACCTAAAGCTTGTCAATTGCTCTCTGATATACAGAGGGTGCATTTTTGAGACCAAAATGCATGGTGAGGTATTCGTATTGCCCATCGGGAGTTACAAATGCTGTTTTCTCAATGGATTCACGATCAACGGGTATTTGGTGAAAACCAGCAGCCATGTCTAATGACGTGAAGTACTGCGCCCCGCATAACCCATTAATTTGGTCATTGATTAAGGGTAATGGATAATTGTCTGGTACAGTATTGTCATTAAGTTCCCGAAAATCTACGCAGAGCCTGTCTGAACCGTCTTTCTTCTTCACAAGGATAATTGGACTGGCAAATGGAGAACAGCTTGGCCTAATTACATTAGCTTCTATTAAATCTTTAATTTGCTCTCTAACTATTTCGCGTTCAACAGGTACTAAACGATAAGGCCTACGTTGAACAAATTTATTAGAATCCTTTAAACGTATTTTTAAAGCTCCTGTGGTGACTCGTCCTGAAGGGACGCCATTCACATAATATTTACTGTATTTTAGTAACAAAGTGAAAAGGTTTTGTTTTTCTATATTTGACACATCAGTATTAACCCTTGAAAAATTTACCGGTGTCTGGTCACAAAGTAATACATTGATTGCACGTTTTAAAATTAAACCAGATGGGCCAAAGTGCACGTCAACATTTTTGTGCTATTAAATCTTTGCCAATTATAATGCTCTTTGAAATAACTTCATCTGAGACTACATGAAACAAAATTTCAACATGTAAATTCTGAATTTCTACCAGCATTAAAATTTCTGTTGAACACAAGGAAGAGCCACTAGCAATCCCCTTTAAGGAAACTAAATTATTGAATCTTTTACCATTGAAGTGACATGCAATACTTTTACGGACCAGAGAACAGTCAGAGCCTGTATCGAATAAAAATGGAAACGTCTTACCAGTTTTTAAAAGTAGCTTTCCCTCAGGCAAGGCGGCAACTTCGCAAATATTCACCCCTCTCTCACTTATTCGGCGTTCTCCGCTTAGTCTCCGAGAGCGATCCTTCTTGGGACAATTTGGTGAGATATGACCAGCTTCCCCACAAGTAAAACATCTAACGGATTTTAATTCGCTGTCCTGGTGGTGTCGATTCACACTACTTGTTGAAGTTGCGTGTTTGGATTGGCGACAGCTGTGCGCTTTATGTCCAAGTCGGTAACAGCTGTGACATCGGCCAGAAAAGGACGCTACACTTCTTCCAGAATGTGAGGATGACTGATTTGGGCGCTTCGAACTAGTATGTTGACCAGTAGGATATAGCGCCGGACGTTTGATGAATTTCCCCTCCACCATGGTGCAAAAGATGCGAATATCCTTAGGCAAGTTAGTTTGAAATCTTCGTCTGGCATAGGGAAATCGGTTGGAAGCTTGGAAGCAGCCTATTAGGACAGCTAGGGCCTCGTCGCTTTTTCGTTCTCGAATAAGAGTCAAAGCAGTTTGCATGCTGTGTAACAGATCTTCCATTGTGGCATCTTCAGGTGCTATATCGGTTCGTCTTAGTACAGCTTCAGCTAACTGTTCAATTGAGCTTACTCTTCGTTGAAATACAGCCAAGAATTCGACACGAAGTAATTCCCAGGTTTTCTTCATTGGTTTGGCTGATATTAACCAATTTGCGGCTTCACCTTCTAGAGCACCGGAAATTGTCAATGCAATTTCTATATGGCTGGGTTGAAAAGATTCCACCCAGGCATCAACAAATTCACACCAGGATTCTGCGTTCATATTTTTGTTTGCGGGATTGAACTTTGGTAGTTTTATTTGTCCCATGTTGGTAGAGGCAGATGGGCGCGCTGAAGGTCCTGGTTGATCTCTTATTTCTTGCCTCAATCGTTGGATTTCTCGAATTACATTTTCGGAGCCTTTTTCCGAAGCTTCTTCATTATTTGACGATTGTGGTAATAGTTCTGATCCCACTTCTGATGTCGGAGGCGAGCAGGAAATAATCTGCTTTGAGGCAGATTTACTGGACGTTGGTCGCATTTTCACACACTTTATTGCACTTAATAATTAACTAAACAATAACGATGAAAAAAATATGTCACTAAACAAAACAAACGAAATCAATAGTCAGTAAATATTAAAACTAAAATGTCAGATCATTAAAACGATAATCAAATTGCACGAAAGGAGCTAAGCAGTCCGCCACTAATAGTCCTGTGATATCCTCGTCTCGGTATCTCGAGTCTTTTCTCACTAAATTCATACACGGGAGCCTCAACTCGGTTTTGTTCTGCCCGCGGGAGAAATAGGTTTCCACCGCTAGCTCCGTCACACATTCGACATGACCATTTATGGTAATGTTTACGTCTTCTCGTAACCGTGTTTATGTCTGCATTCCATTTATTAAAAGTAGAGGAGTTAAACAGAAGATTAAATATAGTGGAAAAGAATAATATAAGAATTGAAGAGAAACTTGAAGAAATTGACAGAATAGGAAGAAAAAATAATATTGTAATATTTGGTCTGACTCATACCCAGCAAATTTCTCCAGAATATATTTGTAACGAATTAAAAAAGTTGGTTGATGTTGATATAAATTTGACAGATTTAAAAAATTTGTACTCGCTAGGAAAAGAAGAAGACTGCCTTGTCAAGGTTGAATTTGTATCTTATCTAAAAAAAGCTGCAATCATCAAAAACACACAAAAACTTAAAGTTACAAACATCTGGATAGCAAGCGATTTGACGCCTAAAGAACGAGAAGAAAACAAAATATTAAGGAAACATCTTCGCTTTGCAAAGCAGGATGAAAATAATGTCTGCTACATTAAAAAGAATATATTGCATCTAAACAACAACATATACACACCAAATCAGTTACAAGATTTTGAAGATAGCGAAATTACGTATCAATTAAAATCGATTAGCGCTTCAGAGACTCCAACTATCCCAACATCTAGCTTAAGGCAAGAAATTCAAAATCAGGAAGAAGTCCTAGATAACACACCGATTAAAACAACTGGCATTCCAACAGATAACGTGAAAGGAAAAAGAGGAACGAAAAAAACTGCCAGACAAATAAAAGAGTGTTAAATAAAAACTCGTTCTGGTTCAGTTCCAATAAATAATATATATTGTTAATTTGTTAAATCCTATTTAAATTTGTCTGCCTTGTGTATTTTAAATCTGTCTCAGTGTAATTATAGCCTATATATTTTGTCAAGGGAAGTATTTAATTTGAATAATTATGATCTAATATAATTTGTTTTAATCCAATATTAAATTATACTTAAAATGCATGTGAAGATTCAATTAATTTATTAATTTAGGTGAATGTATGCGTGTTAATGTTTATGTACAGGTGTGTATATGAATATATAATATTGTTTGTAATTAATAATTTTGGGTATTTCTTGTTAGCACACGTACTAAGTATATTATACAAATCTTAAAATAATACTAAGTTTAAATTTTGCGGGATTACAAGTGAACCCCTTTATTAGAGATTACCAAATAAAAAAAAAATCATCACAGAGGTACTAGAAAATATTAGTGAAGCTAATGAAGTATTAAATGTTAATATAGATAATGAAAATTTCAAAATAGCACATATCAGAAGTATTCAAAAAATTTTTTCAGGAATTGGATGTATTTTTAAGTCAATTTACTAACGAATTTGAGTGTATTGTTTTAAGTGAAACGTGGAGCATTAATAACACTGATTTATGACAGAAATATGTTCCACGTTTTATTTGATCAAAACAATTACATGTAATTATCAAGTCAATTCTATATATACTGTAAAATAAAATGACTCACTACCTCAAGATTTAAATTACTCATGAATATTTTTATTGTTGTTAATTAAATAAAATAAAGTATAATAAAAATTTTAAATAAAAAAATAATAATTCATACGTACCTCTCGGTAGATTTTACTACTTACTAATTTATTTATAAATTTTTTTTGTACATTTAGTTATATTTTATCTATACATTAATTTATATTTTATCTATATTTATATATGTTCATGTTGTTTTTGTTTAGATTTATCTAATATCTAAACCATATACCTATATTAATTAAATTTTAAGATACAAACAGCCAAATACTAAAATTAATCTATGGGTGACACTACATTAGAATACATCCAACTCCCTTATGTTGTGTTGTTATTATATTATGTTATTTTGTATTCAATTATGTGGCATTCTTGATTTATATTTATGAATTGGTTGTATTTATATTCTTTTTTTTTTTTGTACCCGTACAAGTATCTTAGTGATACTTCTGGGGATCATCTTATTTATTTGTTTGCATCCAAGTCTTATATATATTTAGAAATAGTAGTATTACTCGAAATTTTCATAACATCTATATATAATCATGTAATTATGAGATTGATGTTAAATAAATAAATAAAAAATATATATATATATATATATATATATATATATATATATATATATATATATATATATATATATATATATATACATTAAAAATTAATTTATCTATCAACAGACTGTCCATTTTCAAGATCACGCCATTTAAGACCTGTCTTGCTTTCCGAAATTATGCATTGCTTACCGTTTCTTCCCATCTTTTGCTTGTGTATTTATTTAGCTTTTCCTTGACAATAAAAATAAAGCTTTTCGCATTGCAAAGCCATCGAGAGCGTTACCTAATCATTTCCGAGGGGAAAAAATATAGTTTTCCTTACATCCGAGGTACTACAAATTTATTAACTAACCCGTCCGAATGAGTGTGCAACTTAACAACAACAATCATGTGTATGAGCGCATATGCGATATTAAATTAATCTCCTAAAATCATTTTCTTTCAAGTTGTACTCTTCAGGAGTTTAAGATAAAGGTTTGTACTAGCAGCTGACGTAATTTTAAAGAAAATGTGTCTGTGAACTTTTATGCGACTTTATTTTCCAAACTAAAAATGCTGTTGTCTCATTTATGAACAAAAATTATGCTATAAAAAAAATTACGGTATAAAGAAATATGTCAAATACGGCTTTAAAACGCCCTCAAAAGAATTTTAAAAAAATAATATTTTTCTAGATAAAAAAAAAACAGTACGAAAGTGACACGATCTTGTTTCATTAAAAATTAATAATCTATATTAAAAGTTAGTTAGTTTTTACTAGTTTAGTAGTTACACTATATGAATTATAAAAAAACAGTAGTTTTTTTATAATTCATATAGTGTTCCTTCGCTCCCTCATTAAATTGGTAGTACCAGCGAATCATGGTTGTAGACTGAGTCGGCGCGGCCCACTGATGTCGCCATTCGCGAACTCCGGGAATCCGCGCCTTCGTCGAGGATGGCCTCGCGGCTAAGTGCTGCCCCACTTCGCGCTCCCGCACTGGGGGTGGTAGCGTCTCTTCTGGACGCATTAATCGAGGCCTCCCAAATCCGTGATGCGGCGGTTCGGGACCTCGCTGGCTGGTGATTTCTACGAGGTTGGGTGTCGAGGTGGACACCATGGTTCGTCGTGCGTCGGAGGCTCCAACGACCCAACCGCTCCTTGTCTGCATACTCCCAGGTATTGGCTTTGCTCTCGACTCTGTTACACATCCACGTGGTACCTGGCCTGACGTTGCTTGATGTTGGCGAGCTGGTGAGGATATGTCGCCCATCCAAGCGTTAACCGCACCTGACGTTGCTTGACGTTGGTGATCGGCAAGAACCTGTAAATATGAGCGAAATTCCCGGTTGTTCGCGGATGTATCCTGACGAAGTGCGGCTCCCCGCGCTTTCTAACGATGGCTTCAGAGGATCCGGCCTTCCGACCTAATACCTGTTAGCCGGCGCCCCTCGGAAGAGAGGTCCACTTCAAGTATGAGCGGTATTTCACGTCACGTCCAACAATCAGATACCTCAACGGTGCGGCACGCCTAGACTAGCGGTAGGTGGTCACCAGGGGTCACCCCTGTATGTAGGTGCTAGGGGACGTAGTGCAATGTCGCACCTAGTTAGAGGGCTTCTTCCCGGTACTAACCCTGAAGGAAATATAAACACGGGTTCAAATAAGTTCAAAAAGGTTTCACTCACCAAATATCCTCGTGAAAGCGTAGCTAGGGCGATACAACCCTAGCCGGAAGTCTTGACACTAAAACACTGGCGGCGGCACTCGAACTGCGGAAACTTCCAAACTGCGGCAACCTCGTAACCCTGGAGATGGGTTGCGGCTGGCTCTCGGCGGCGTCGGCTTGGATGGAGACCACGTAGCGGTGATGCAAACCTAAGTTGGCGTCACCCTAGCGTCTAATAAATCCCCGGAGATAATTAAGCATTCGGTTAATTAAATAACCTGAGTGCTTGCGAAGTCTTTTTTAAACCGTTGGATTGATATGCAGTGAAAATCGCGATCAATCGTGATGACGCTGGCGTGGGTTGTGACGTCACGGAATGGTGCTGTCTCTCATTGCGGCCTGGATGTCCTCAGTGAGCCTGATCACAGCTGCCTCGACGTTCCGCGCTGATTCCAATGGGGGGATGACCTCGATGCAACCATCCAGACACGTCCGGAACTTATTCCAGTCCATGTGTCTGGTGACGAAGTCTTCTCTCGTCTCCGGCGCCTTATTGCCCAAGTGAACCAGGATGGGGTCGTGGTCCGAGGATCCTTCCTTTAGTTTGTCGATGTTCTCGACGAGGATGTTCTGGACGGTAACGATTTCCAGTACATCCGGTCTCTCTCTGAAGTGGTGAGTTGGTTCCAGGGGGCCGACGGGTTGGACTTCGGGATGGTTTTCAACGATCGCCAGTAGCGCCCTGCCACAAGTGTTCGTTGTCCGGCTGTTCCATAACGGGTCCTTGGCGTTGAAATCTCCCACAGCGATGGTCCTGCCTCCTCTGGGGAAGATCTCGTCCAGGTCTCGTTCTTGCACGCTCCGTCTGGGGGGAGGGTTTAAAGCAGGAAACAATCTCACCACTTCCATACTCCGTGTCCAGATGGGGTTGGGCGTGATGGGCGATGCTTGTCCTGATCAACAGCGCAATTCCGCCGCTGCGCCGATTTTTATCCCGTCTATGGACCTGGTATCCACGTACTCGTAGGGGGTCGTCTGGATGCAGGCTTGGTCTCCTGGAGGGCTGTGACGTCGACTTGATGCCCATCAAAAATTTCTTCTAGCTCCTTTTTTCTTTCCTTTGAGCGTAGAGATGTTCCACGACGCTATCTTGAGGGACCTCCTTTTATCCCGGTGTACTGCCATTTAGGGTGCTCCCATAGATGGCATTTTCGCAAAAAATGCACTCGGGACTGAGTACATTTGTTGCATATTGTTCATCATAGCAGCCAACTCCATAGTGTTGGTCGCCACCTCCGGAGCTGGGGCGGCTAGCGTGTTCTTCCGCTCGACTACCGCGGCGTAAGACCTCGCTGTCGGCGCTGCCCTCGACGCCGAAATTGGGAGGCAGAGGTGAAAAAGTCGCCTGTATTTAAGCGCTCCAAAATGGGCGTGCCGGAGTGGGGAACCAATCGCGTACCGACCCGAGGTTATTTATATAAGTGAATATTTTAGAGAGAGACATATGACAATAGTATAGTTTATTAAGTATTGATTTGTACAACATACACTAGTACAGATATTTACTATTTGTATTAGGCGTAGTAGTAGTATAAATTTGGCGTAAATTTTATTAATTTGTTAATATATAAGAGTGTTATGGTAGGTATGATTAGTATATTTATTTAGATTAAATTTTCATGTTTTCTGTATTATTTTACTCACTCCATAATTAGCTTGAATTTGTTGGATTAATACATCAATAAGTGTATGTGTAGGAATTCTTCCTCGTTGTGAAGCCGTCGTCTCCCAGGTGGAACTCCCTTAGTTGAGTAGACTGTATTTTGATTTCCAAAGAAAACACATTAAATTTATCTGATATCGTATATTACAGAGCAATACTTAAATGACAATACAAAACACGCCCGTCTGCTAGGTTAAATTTACACGTACATACATGGTCTACTATATTACCGCTACTGGTCATCGCTGAAGGACGATGGCTTTACGGTTTAGCGGGTGGGGATGCGCGGAATAATTATACAGGTTTATGCGTTAACAGTATGTATAAAAAATAAATCATGCCAAAAATGTTAGACCTGATACATGTACCTCTATTATTTATCAAATAATAAAATACATAATAGTGGTCTCAGGGCGTATTTGGAAAATAATACTAGTTTTATGTTGTTCTACAGCAAAGATTAGTTAGAGTAAAAAAATATTCTTGGAATTGGATGTCTTGAAATTTACTCCAAATGTCAATAGTTAGGTGTGGTTATTACTAAGCCTTACACTTGTCATAAACCATTGACCTAGTCTGTAGGGTTTTCAACGAGAGTCAGACGGTCATTGCAATAAATAACATAATTTATTGCCTAGAATAATCGTATTTTACCCCTAAGAAACAGATGTGCCCTGGTTTCGAATACTAACGCAGTATACAAGATTTTCTACTCTAATATTCACATAAAACTCATGTATATAAATACCATCACGGATAATAACAAGCGTAGCTACATGTACTCACAACATTATAGTCTTTACATAAATATTGTGAAGTATTTTCTTGAAACATCTATATTAAATTTAAGATATATCTTATAAGCGGAAAAAGTTGCCTACCATTCTTTTTAACTGAAAAGTGATTGTGATTTATCTTTCGCCAATAGGTTACCAGTATCTATTACTGAAACACATCCAATTGATCTTGGACATTCGAAACCAGTAAATATGCCTGTTACAAAAACCAATGCCATTCTGATAGAGTCAAGTTCAGCGAGCAGTTGTGAACAATCATTATTAGATACATATCAAAGAAAGTTTGAAGAAGTGGGAGGTGTTGGTGAGTTACAATTGAGAGAAGATCTAGCTGATGCAATGTTAGAATCACCTGGGATAAAAGAAACTGGTAAGTGCTGTATTTACACATTGCTATATTAGTTTTAATAACAGTAGTTTTACGGCATGCTGACATGACCTACTTTTAACAAACGTAAACTAATTGCAACATATAATGTGTTTGAATAATCATTTCAATTGAATAAGAGTGGCATAACTAATGTTTGTTAGTAAACTATTACTAACTATATATATATATATATATATATATATATATATATATATATATATATATATATATATATATATATATACACTATCGGACAAAAGTAAAGCAACACCTTGCTGTGTTTTGGAATTCAGTGAGTCACTCTATGACTATTGATTATGTTGTTGCTGCTATACAAATAGAACATGTAAGATATTATTTTTTACAAGTTTGGTGCATTATTATCTTTTCGTGATATGGTAGTGGCTGATGAACACTATTTTTTCAAAATTGTGTACAATCTCAATGCGACATAAGTAAAGCAACACCTTAGAAATATTTTATTTCAGTTCAATATAAACATTTTAACAATACCCTGATACAAGAAAATACAACTGAACCTTATATTTATTTAGTAGTTAATGGGATAGCCTCGATTGGCGATGACTTTGGCACACCTTCTGGACAGACGATATTAAGTTCGTAATAACAAAAGCTGGCAGATTGGACCATACTTCTTGTATGTTATCCATTAAAGCTTGTTTATTAGGATACGTTTGTGTTCTTATTCTTCTCTCGACCTCTTCCCAAAGGTTTTCTATTGGGTTGAGGTCGGGAGATTGTGATGGCCAGTCTAAAACTGTAATACGATTGTCGTGAAACCAATCTCTTACCAAATGAGATGTGTTTCGGATCATTGTCCTGTTGAAACACGAACCGTAATGGCATATTCCATTCTGCATATGGCAGCATTACATTTTGAAGAATATCTCTGTATACTAAACGGTCCATTATTCCTTCAATGAAATGGATAGGACCCACACCAGACATCGAAAAACAACCCCAAAGAGTGACGTTTCCTTTTCCATGCTTCACTGTAGGCGTAGTGTATTTTGGGTTGAATCTCTGATTCACTGGACGTCGAATACGCCTCATTCCGTCTGAATTGAAAATATTGTATCTCGTTTCATCGCTGAACAAGACTTTCCGCCAGTCATTTGCAGTCCAGTTCAAGTGTGCTAGCCGGGCCGCTCTATTTCTAGCCGAAATCAGAGGCTTTTTGGCAGGTCTTCTACTAAATAGTTTGGCTTCTACCAACCTTCTTTGAATGGTTCTAATATTGATATTCAATTGATCAAATTGGCTTTTTATCCTTGGGGCAGCCAAGGGTCATTCTCACTCATTCTTTTTATGAGCCTGTCTGTACGTACGGTTGTTTTACTGGATCTCCCACTTTTCGGATTATTATTCAAATGTCCTCTTGCATGGTACCTTGATATTATCCTCGATATAGTTGACTTCTACAGCAATAATTGCCTAGAAATGGCGCCCATTGAGGTGCCTCTCTGAAAAGCACTTAAGATACTCTCCCTCAAATCAAGAGACGTTGGTTTTCCACTAGGCATACTAAAGTTAATGCAGTCAAAAGTTATTTGCCCACAAATCCACAATAAATCGATAACATACTGTTTATTGATCAAAGTTTGATACTGTTGCTTTACTTTTGTCGCTTGTGAATAAGCTCAATTCGACAATTTTCTGTAAAACACCATGAACTGTCAAAATAAACAAAGCAAACAAATGCCTATTAAGCGCATCTATGGCAACGATATATATATATATATATATATATATATATATATATATATATATATATATATATATATATATATATATATATATATATATATATATATTTATTTATTTACCAGTAAAATTTACATATAGTTATATAACATAACAGTAAATTATCGCAGAGATAAACACAGTTATTTGTTCGCGACACCAGTTTGCTTAAAACTAATAAAAATAGTAATAATCTAAACTAAAACTATGACCCTTATGGTCGCAACATAGACTAAAAATTGTTATTTTTATTTTCCATACAAATTACAATAAACAATTGAAAGATTGAATAAATACTTTTATGTATTACTTTTGATCCATCTTTTCAAAATTGATTTATAATTCTTAGTATTGATAACCTTTAATTCATTTGGAAGATCATTATATACCTTAACTGCTTTAATATAACTATTTTTATTACTTATAGCTTTGTGACTAATCGGTAACTGTATACATTTGTTTCTAGTTTTACTACTTGAGTTTATATATGTATTCTTCAGTAGCTCGTAGTGATAGACAAATAATTGCCTTATATTCATTGGGTTATGATCAGTTATAAATTGATTCTTATTTATAATTTTTAAAATTCTATTTTGTGACGATTGTAGTAAATTCAAAGTATTCGTATATGCATCTCCCCAGGCAGTAATGCCATAACTTATAATACTATGAAAGAGTGTATAATACAACATTCTCAATGTTCTAGTATCCATGTAACTTTTCAATTTTCCTAAAATAAAAATTAAATATTTTGTCTTATTAATTATATATTGTATATGTTGTAACCATGTCATATTATAATCGAAGATTATACCTAAATATTTTGAGTTTTGAACTCTATTTAAATTGTTTCCATTAATACTTATATTTATTTCTTTTGGAACACTGTTACAGTAATTTCCAAAAGTCATGAATACTGTTTTATTAACATTCAAAGATAGTTTATTTAGTGTTAGCCATATATATATATTTTGTGCAGGTATTGATTCATTTTTGTTTCCACCCCAGACCATGTATTCTCAGTAGATATTATCGCTGTATCATCTGCATATGAGACTATTGAATTATCTGGCATTTCCTTTAAGAGATCATTAACATATACAATAAATAGTAACGGGCCTAAAACTGTACCTTGAGGTACTCCTGTCGTTAATATTATACTTTCGCTTTTACAATTATTAATCTTTACACTTTGGTGTCTATTTTCTAGGTAACTAGTGATCAGTTTGTTTGCTGTTCCTCTAATTCCATAGTTATATAATGTATCTAATAAAATTCTATGATTGACTGTATCAAACGCTTTAGCAAGGTCAAGAAAAGTAACTGCAATCGGTTTACTCTTATCTAAATTTTCATAAATCAATTTTGTAATTAACGTAATTGCATCTTTGGTTCCTTTATTTTTCTAAATAAACCAAACTGTTTATTTGATATTATATTACACATGTCAAAAAAATTCCAAAATCTAATTTATATAACTTTTTCAAATATTTTGGCTAAATTAGAGATTAATGATATAGGTCTATAATTTGATGCTGATTTTTTACTACCAGCCTTGTGTATTGGTATTATTTCAGCTTCCTTTAGCTTATTTGGCCAAACATATTGTTGAATACTCAAATTAATTATATAGACAATCGGCTCAATAATATATTTTTTCAATGCTTTGAGTGTCTTTGAATTTATGTTGTCAACTCCTCCGTTTGTTAGCTTCATTTCTTCAATTATTTTATTTACTTCTGTAAAATTGGTTGGATATATAAAGATTGATTTTTGATTCATTTTTGGCAATTGAATTCTTTCATTATTTGATTGTGAGATATTATCACTCAATTTTTTACCCATGGTAAAGTATTCATTCATATATTTAGCTATTTTTCGTCAGTTATTATGTTGTTTTTTTCATCATGTAATTGATTTATAAAATTCCCTTTTTTATTATTTTTACCTAGCTTTTGATTAATTAGTTTCCAAAGATTCCTTGGCTTATTACAGTTTTCTTCAACTTGCTTACGCTCATGTAAAATTTTGGCCTCTTTTATTACTTTATTTAGAATTTTCGTATAATTTTTGTATTCTGTTTCCAATGTCTCATTACTTGGATCCTTTCTCCAAATTTCATACAGAAGCTCTTTCTGTTCACATGAATTTAAAATCGCTTTTGTAATCCATTTATTTCTAGGAATATTTACCTATCTTTTTATTAGAGTTGCTGTTAACAGTTGCCATTATTACACAGTTGTTCAATTTTCTTACTAATTCTTCAATTGCCAGATCAGGATCAGATATTTTTAAAATCATGTCCCAATTTTCTTTTTTAGCTAAATTATCTAATTTTTTATAGTTTACAAATTTCAATTGGTAATCCGATCTCCCTTTCTTGACCTTACTTAATGACATAAATAAAGGATAATGATCCGTTAACGAGCTTATAAGTTTAAAATGCTTGTTTATAATTGTTTCTGCCTTCGTAAATATGTTGTCAATACAAGTTCCTTCTGTACATGCATTGCCAGTATGATTATCAGATGGTCTAGTAATTCCACTGAAAGCCGGTTTATACCCTTTGTCTAGAAAATTCATCAATAGTTCTTGACTATACCCATCTATTTCTAGTAAATTAATATTAAAATCCCCAATAATTATGTGATTCTTAGCCCTTTGTTTTATCCTTAATAATTATTTAATGTTCGAAATAAAATTAGTTTTTGGTATTTCATGAGATCTGTAGACAGCAGATATCTCAACATTCCCGTTACTTGTTGTAATGATCGAGTTCAAAATTTTTATTTTTCCTATTTCAATTATTTCAGTGTTCTCTATAATACCATCTTCCAGGTATATTACTACACCATCTGATCTATTAATTTTACTATTATTATAGTACATTTTATACCCAGGTAGCGAAAAATAGTTACTGTGTTCAAGAATCCACGTTTCCACACATATTATTACGGTAGGCTTGGTAACTAAATCCTTCAATAAATGTTTGAAGTTTTAAAAAATTTGCATTTAGGCTTCGAATGTTTAGATACAGTATAAATTCTTCCGTTTTTTTATATATTTATTGAGTGAAATCAGGCTACTAAACCTACTTTCCTGTTGAAATATCTCACTTTGAATCTCCTTCATTTCTTTATTTAGATTTATTTCTTCAAATTCGCCGCGTTGACTGTCTTCTGATTACTGCTGATTCCGCTTCTTGGTGAGAGAGACAATATTGATGACGCCGACGTCAGTCTTGAATTCTTTTGTTTATTACCTTCCGTTCTGATAATATCTATTTTACCGATGAATCTATTGATAATTGGACTCATCGGATAATCAATGTCTACTACGTATTTTTTAATCTTCTTTATCAATACCATACAATTTTTACTATCATTTACCACGTGCTTTGTATCATAATTCGTATTATATTTATTATTACTAAAATTACAATTAACACAACATATCTCCGTTGTATTTCTGCAATTGACAGTACTATGGTTATCCGAGCATTTTAGGCATACTGTATCATTATGACACTTGTTCCCATTATGTCCAAATCTACCACAATTAAAGCACGGTTGTAAATTCAGATCATCATAAACTTTACAGTTTTGATAACAAAAAGTTTGCTTTTATTTTCTCTTATGTGTTTATATAATTCAGATGTAACCTCTAAGATTACACTTTGTAATTGTGTTTTTCTGTTTATGAATGTGTGAACAACTGTGCACTTACTTTCAAACTTCTTAAAGTTTCTTGTATTGATATCTTCTTCTAGTGCTTTTAGATCCATGCCTTCAAAATTATCTATTCCAACCACTTTTACTCTCGGTTTTTTAACATCTTCCTTTACAATATTGCACACACTAGATAATTTATTGGATAATATTTTTTCTGCATCAATAACACTTGTTTCATTTAAACAGCTTATAATTATTTCGTTGTCATTTTTGAAAATCACTTTTTTTGTTTGAATGGTTTTTTCTTTATTTAGGTAATGCGTCACAAATTTCTTGAGATCATTTCCATCTGCTCGGTTTTTCTTTTTTACTACTAATCTTGAAACCCGCTTTGGAGCAATAATGTCTGTATTAATTACTTGTGCATAAGTTTTAATTTTTTCTTTTTTCATTAACTCTATTTGTTCTTTCAGTACTTTGTTTTTATCTTGCATTTCATCCATTAGTACCTTTAATAATTTGTTTTCTTTTTTTAAGCTTATATTCTCAGCTGTTTTGTTATCCTTCACATCATCTTGACTTGAATTAGCTACGCTGTCTCCTTCTATTTCATCCAGTATTTCTTGTCTTAGCACTTTTTTCATATCCATTCTCACCTGACCAAGCAGTTCTTTGACCTCTTCACTTAGTGTCGATATATCGCACTTTGAGGTTATATTGTGATCCGGGCAAATTCCCAAGTTTTCTTTAATTAATTTTGTATTGTTCAATCTCTCAAAACAACTCTTACCATAGACACCACCACATATAACACATGTCACTGTTGTTACACTTTTTCTTCTATGACATTTAAAGAAATTTAAATCCACCTTATCAGGTGGCTTACTGTCCGGCGCCATATTATATATATATATATATATATATATATATATATATATATATATATATATATATATATATATATGTATATATACATATATATATATATATATATATATATATATATATATATATGTATATATATATATATATATATATATATATATATATATATGTATATATATATATATATATATATATATATATATATATATATATATATATATATATATGTATATATATATATACGCCCTGCCTCAGGTTGTCCAGTGTCGATAATTAACGGCGCTACGACAGTTACGTTCTACACGTGAGGGAGTGTACATCGTATTTGTAACAGGGAAATACTTTTACGTGGGAAGTGATGTTGATGGGTTTACTGTTAAAAGATGATCAAGGTATTTAAAGAAAAAATATCTTGGCCATATTTAACAGCAAACTATGATCTTTTTTACATTATTTTTATAATTGGTTTTGCATTAAAAAAAAGTGCCTTCTAATAAAACGTTAGAAGGCACTTAGTTAAAAAAAATAAATAGCTTCTCTTAAAATAATTAAAAATAAAATTAAAACTCTTGATACTTAAAAAATATCCCCTTGAATAAGAAAAAAAACTAAAGAAAATTTTCGAAGAAAATTCCTCCGTCTTGCGTCAAATAAAAACCCAACCTGTCGTAAAATTCTGAACGAACGTTGGTCAGCATAAGAGGGCTAATAGTTTGAAATAAATTTTCAATCTTAGCCCTCAGTTGATTTAATATACCCCCATAAGAAAAAATCATTAGGGGCCAAGTCTGGCGATATTGGTGGCCATTGAATTACGCCTCTCGTAGATATAATTCTTTGGGGGAATATCGTGTTCAAATAGTCAATGACTATTCTTGAGTTATGGGCCGGACACCCATCGTGCTCGAACCAAACGTTGTCAAAATTGGGGTTAATGTTTGCCAATGCAGGAACAATTTGGTTTTGAAGAAGATTCAAATAAGTCTCCCCATTTAAATTTCCATATATAAAGAATGGTTCAATAATATCATTCCCATAAATACCAGCCCAAACATTAAATTTTTCGGGATATTGTGTCCTTGTATTTAACAGGCGATACTGATTTTTAATAGCCCAATACCGTAGAATTGATGGATTGGGCCTACCATGTAACGGAAACGTGGATTCATCGGTGAACACGATGTTATAAATAAAATTATCCGCATTTGCACGTTCCATTACCGTGTTACAAAATTCCATTCTACGGTACTGGTCTTCATCGAAAATTTGTTGATGGGCTTCGTATTTATAGGAATGATATTTATTTTTCTTTAAAATTTTGTGAATTTTATTCACACTAAAACCAGTCTCCTCGGAAATGTTTGGGATAGAAATATTTGAATCTCCTTCTACCATTGCACACACCATTAATTCCTGCATTTCAGCATCCTCGTTAATTCTAGGTGTCTTGTGGCATTTACAACCTAAAATGCATCCCGTTGACTTAAACTTTTCGACTACTGTCGATATTGTGTTCAAGGCAGGGATTGGACGATTTACAATTTGACTGAGAAAAGGTTCCTTATTGCACGTAATGAATGTCCTTGAAGAGACCATGATATCAAATCAATTTTTTCCTCAAGCGAGTACGTCATAATTACTAAGTTTAGAATTAAAAGAATCTATTTAAAATTACACGTATTACTGCGAAGTTCACTCGTCTAAATGCCAAACACGTATGCGACGGTAAATGTGAAATCTAAGTCGTCGATCATCACGGCGTACGGCCGGACTCCCCACCTGAGCGGTGGCTAATATATATATATATATATATATATATATATATATATATATATATATATATATATATATATATATATATATATATATATATCAACTTCCTTATTTAAAATAGAACATCCAGTATATTATTACATTTTTGGATTACCCTGCTGATTTTAAGTGAACTTTCTTCACAATTCCCTGTACCTATCTTCAGCAGTTTTTGAGATATATTAATTTTTTTGAAAAAATTAGGTTTTGTAGTATCCCATTGGAATGCTCGTCACTTATTCAAAACAAACGTTATAGTAGCAAATTTCTTGCTGTAATTAGGCGGACTATTAAGCTTTCAGGTGATATTTAGTTTGATATTTTATTATTTACAGGGTGTCCAAAAAATTTAGTTCATTCTGACAAACTTCAACTGCTCAAAAGTCAATTATCTTAAATGAAACGCCCTGTATTTTATTGCTTTCTATGATGGAGAATTAAGTTATATTTCAATCTGTATTAGGATTCCCTATACATATCTGCTACCGTTTTCTTGCTATCGAGGTATTTTTTATTCGATACCATAGTTTTCCATTTTATTAATTTTCAAAGGGTGTTTCATTTACCTGTAGCCCTATGATCCCACTATGAATTTTCATTAATGCGAAAACAACAAATGGTATTTGAAAAACAAGCAATTGTTATTATAGAGAAATGCCAACATACTAATAATAAAAAGGAAACACATTTTCAAGGAATAAAAATTAACAAACACTCACCTGACCAGGAAATAATTGATCCACTTTACTACCCTTAATTTTACGTCACTTCACTTAACTGTGCGTCACTTCACCTCACTTTACAACCCATCCAATAAGATTACTTCACATGACTTCATTTTATAACATTTTTCCTGAGCATACTCACAGACATAACCATAATAAAATCACAGAGGTAACCATTATAAAATCACAAAAACTGTTAATGGCTACCATTATTCGGTATACAAATAATCGTGTTCTTCTCACCAGCAATTCACGAACATTTCTAGCAGTATGTGGGGGACAGCCTCATGTTGACTCCACATCAGTCTTCTTATTGCTAGAGGCAATAAATCATCCAAGCGATTTTCTAAAGTTTCACTCTGAGATACATTTCTCCATTCAGACGTCTCGGTAGTACAATCCAATAAGATAATTGGCAAAAATTCCTACCCAAACTCTCTCGTCCAGTTCGAAGATATCCATCAGCCCAAATTTGGATATTGTGGATATTAAAAAACCCCTTCTCTCCAAAGTCAATCATCCTGCCTCATCCACAAAACGAATATTAAAAAATTTGGATCCTGTTCAAATTGTTGCTGTAACCATTGGCAAAAGTGTCTTCGACCTGCTAAATCTGCTGAAAGCAAAGCTTGAACTTTTCCGACGTAATACGCGTGTCGCCTTTCCGAACGTAAAATTTGTGAAACGGTTAACTGTCACACGTCAAATCGGATACTTATTCTTCTTGTACTAGTGCCACATTTTGGTCTTCTTTAATTGCATCCAAGAGAGCCGGCACATTTCTTATTCTTCTTGTTTGTTCTCAAAACATCGGTCTTAAGTACGTAGTTTAAAACTTCCAAAATCTCGCAATTACTGAAAAATCCTCACGAAAGTGCGTTCATTAGGTAGATTTCTCGCGAGATATGTTTCTGAATATAATCTTTTCTTCGAATGCACTTTCACCTGCTAAGAAATAACCTCACGTTTTATATAACCGCACTTTATATAATTGTCCTTACTACTTAAGTCAAAATATAGTACTACTATCGATTTACTGTATCTCTATTAATATAAGCAATGATATAAGTTGGAATGTGCTTGAAAATCGGATTTAAAAAATTCGTCTTTAAAGCCGACTGATTTGCAATAAAGTACCAACACGAAATTTTCAAATCAACTGACATTTACGTTTTGCGACGAAAACAATGCGTCATCGATATAAATCTTCAGCTGGCGGTGCCCTCTATTAGCCAGCGAGTTGAATATTTATCTTACACAGGGGCCTTTATTTTACAATATTACAATATTTATTTAAACCATAACGGTATATTACTTGAGAGAAAATAAAACATGTTTGCTGTTCCTGATGCTGTATAAAAGAAGAGTTCTTCTGATGTAAATTTAGGGTTAATTAGAAAACGATATTTGTAACATCTATTTTGTACCATTTTATTAAAATTTCACCTTAAAAAATATTTAAGAAATGTCATACATGCCTGTGCAAATCCAATGGTTACGCTGCATACTACTGGATAATATTATAATTAGTAATAAATGGATACAAATATACAATAATGATAGACAGACACATAGATATTTAGATATTTATTAGTGCAATTCATATAAAGAAATACACACAACAAATACAATCCAATGTATAAAAAAACAATAATAATACATAAGGCAATAAGGCAATCAAATTATAAATGTAATAAGAATAAATACAAACAGAACATAGAAACAGTGGCTTCATAGTCATAATAGACGTTATACAATCAATGATGAAATACACACTGGTTTGGACTGGTTAAAACATATTTAATAATATAAAATCTATTCGTTTGAATCCTGTTCTTCCAATAGATACATGTCTTCAATATCACTATCACTGCTGCCAGTATCTCCATCTTCGTATCATGATCCTGTAGAACTCCTATCTGTCCCTTCATTTCATACTGTGTGCGAACTGTGACGATATGTTTCATCTACTCTTGATTCTTCTCACAATCAATCCTATATCATATGATTCCGTAAGAACTTTTCGGTTATCACTAGCGTTTTTCCACCTGTAAGGTGGAAATTCAAACAATTTATTTTCATACACAGATCTTTCGAATGTTCTTACTGATAGTATATAATTTTGCAACTCTGTACTTATTAGGTCAATGGAGCTATAATAAAGCAGATAGATGTATATTAGTATTCTGCATAAGAAATACTTATTATAATACAAAGCATCTTAGCAAAGTTGTTTACTTTATTGATTTGCCTTTGTGTAGTTTTTATATAACTTAAAGTGCATAAAACAACTACTAGGTAACTGAGTCCTCCTTAATTATAGATATAAACAGTAATACAAATAAATTGAAGTATAATTTACCTCAAGTCCATTTTTCTATGAAAGACTCGCAAGAAATTAATTCTACCATCAAAAGGTATACCAGTGTCCCTCATTTTACGTATATCTGTGTACACAAATCAAGCAGTTAATAAAAATCTCTCAGGAAATATTTTGCACTTAGTACAAACCTTTTACAGTAGGCCTTCTCTTCCCTATTATATAATATTCGTGAATTATCTTCCGCAAACATTTTTCGGCAGAATCATGTATGACTACCTACGTACGAATACGATTTTGTGCTTGGTTTATTCTTTTTTTCTGTGGGGAAAAAGAAGGTACCTGAATCTATCATAGCAACTTATTTGAGTACCTGTTGATTGGTATTTTTTTTTAATTCCTGTTGCGGCTAACATTCTCTTCGAATGTTCACTTTATTCTTGAAATCCTTCTTCATAAATGTTATGACATTACTTGTTAATTCTCGGAAATAGCTATGTAACGCCTTCCTTGTTGATTTCTTAGTCACATCTATTTGTTACCCTAATTCTAGGGTAAGTAATAATCTATTACTTACCCTAATTGGTTATCAAAGCTGAAAAATATTAAATATAAAAGTCTAAATAACAACAAAAAACCATAAATGATAACTATTAAATATTAATTAGCAATTTTAAAACCCATTAAAATGTTAAAATCTCAAGTTACTGTCTAACCTCAAATAACTGAAACAAACTGTCAGTCACAGTGTCAGCTGTTAAACGCAGATGTTACTTTGTAAGGTCAATGTACGATGATATCGGAGCGCATAACCTATATATATTAATATACATGTGCTGTGTATATTAATATATAATGTGTATAAAGGAAGTGTTGTATCATCTAATTACATTAATATTAGGTATCCACATAATGTAAAATGCATGTTATTTGATAAGGAAAAGTAGTGTCATGTGCGAAAGTTGAAAATTCTTTTTTCTCGAAAACTGTATCCAACTGCCAAATACTGACTGCCAGATCCTTATTCAACGCCCTCGAAAATAGGAAGGTGCCTAATTTTGGTGAGGATTTGAGAGTTTTACGCTAATGTAAATAATTAGAGATCTTATAATTACGGTATTACCTTCCTAAGATGCTAAAAATATTTTTACTTCGGTATTTTACAATTTTGTAATGTAAATTAAATACAAAATAGCCCTGCTAAAAATACATCTTACATCTCAGCTTTGTTTATTCCACGTTATATGCAATAAAATCAATTTTTTGCCATTTATTTGTCAACTAAAAGAAGAACATGTAAATGTGAAAATTTGGCAACAGTGGCCGTTATACGTCTAATCATACTTGTATCATGAATATAATGGATACAATATATTCATGATGGTTCTCAAAATGTTGGGCAAATTTTTCTAAATATTAAAAATTTAATAACTTCGTTAATAAGGCTGATATTAAAAATGGTTTATCAACAATCATTTACTAGGTGTAGTCATTAAGTGGTTAAAATATATGTACACCTTAAAGACTCACCTTGTATATACATATGTACATATATATATATATATATATATATATATATATATATATATATATATATATATATATATATATATATATGTACATATATATATATATATATATATATATATATATATATATATATATATATATATATATATATATATATATGTACATATATATATATATATATATATATATATATATATATATATATATATATATATGTACATATATATATATATATATATATATATATATATATATATATATATATATATATATATATATATATATATATAATGTGAAGCCAGCAGAATTTTAGTCATTTATTTCGAATAGTTTGTTACCGTTGTTCTTCATTTATCGAGTTGGGGGAACCTTGAACAATTCGGCGGTGGCTCGGCCGAATTGTTGATATTAAATCAAATACTTTATGAAACATCAAAAAATGACGCGCGGTCGTCAACCGAGAGTAGTGAAAGTTCGTCTAGTAGTAGTAGTAGTAGTAGTAGTAATACAACAAGTAGTGATAGTGACAGTCATGCTCAACAAAATAAAAGATTGCGTCGTCAAGTAAAAACATTCCAGTGCCTATCGGGGTAAAATTGATAGTGTAACAGTATTCAGTGGAGATTTTGATGAACTGATGAATGTTAATCAGTTGTTAAACAGTGTTGACGCTACCGGTGATTTTTATTTGACTGGGATGATAAGGCCCGTGTGTAGCGTATGATAAATAAACTTAGAGGAAACGCGAAGACGTGGTACCACAATCAAGAAAATCTTAATCTATCGTGGGAAGAATGGAAGGACAAACTACAAGAAAGTTTTCCAGTACAACAGTGTGTTTTCAGCAAATTAAAGGATTTAGTAAATATTGAGCGAAGTGCAACTCAAAGTTTGGTTAATTTCTTCTACCAAAAGCTAGCCCTTGGTCAGTATTGCAAACTTCAGGATAAGGTGATCGTGGAAGTCATCACAAACACAATCAACGACTCCTTCATAAGGTCAGGAATTCGAGCTGCAGGTTGTATATCTACGAAGCATTTACTACAGTTTTTAATTGCAAATAGTGAACAGGTATCAAAACACAGCCACAAGGTAAGTGCCACACATAGTTTTAGAGATAAAAGACCATTCGCACAATCTGATGATAGGCATAGGAAAAGAGTCAAATGTTTTTTGTGTGGTCGTGACGGACACAAAAAGGTTGACTGTCGAAAATATGCTTCGGATAAAAACTGTTCATTTTGTAAGCGGAAAGGTCATAACGAAAATGAGTGTTGGAAAAGACAAAAATTTGGTGAAAGCTCAAATCGCGAATTAAAATTAGTATCGAGTGGTAACCAGGACACAAAAAACGATAAATTTTATAAAACTGCTAAAATAAATGGACACACCCTTTCCGCATACGTATATTTTGGTAGCAGCTGTAATACCATTAAATTAAGTGCAGTGCATAACTTAGGTCTAAAAATAGACACCGATACAACAAATAATGTTATCGTAGGTTATGGAGGGGCTACAGTAAAACCTTTAGGCCAAATGAAAGTAAAAATCGAGATAGACGAAATTGTCGTGTCAACGGAATTCCTTATTGTGCTAGATAATTTACAAACAACCGATTTATTGATAGGCCAACCGATTACGGAGAGCGATGGAGTTTATGTTTATAAAACATCGGCGTCTTTGAAGATAACAGAACGAAACATGATATTACCATACGACGCGGTGGAGAAAAATAATGTTATTAAAATAAAAACACAGAAGCGCTCTGAAATAAAACCCGGAATAAATATCATTGCGGTAACATCAGATGTAATAAGCTGTGAAGTACGCACTTTTCACTCTGAACAAAACCGAAATGGTGCCGTAATAATAATTCCTTCGAATGAAGTACAATTCTGTCACGGGATTGGCATGATACGTATTCTAAACCTTAGTTTAGAAACATTAGAGCTTGACGAAAATACATGCTTAGCGCGAGGTTCTGGCGAATGTAATGTAAATAACAATTATGAAAATTTTAAACAGTTAAATAAAAATGTTGAGTGACTTATTGAACAATATGCCGAGTGTATTAGTAAAAACACTTGCCTTTTGAATAACATTGACATTGAAATGCATGTTGAGCTTACATCAGCTGTTCCCGTAGTGTCTACACCTTATCGTTCTTTGAAAGTGATAAAATACGTGAAATCGTTAATGAGTTATTAATACAAGACATAATTGAACCGACTATTTTCCCATACAGTTGTCCAATTCTTTTAATTAAAAAGAAAACAGGCGATTTTCGAATGGTTGTTGATTACCGAAAATTAAACCAGATAACCGTGAAAGATCGTTTTCCCCTGCCACTAAATAATAATTAAGCTCTCTAATAGAAAGCAGTTTTTTGATAAAAGGAGTAAGTAGTGAGAAGTTAGTGCCGGACCAGTAAAAATTGGAAACGATAGATACCGAGTAGCATCGTTTTCGAAAGATAGGCAAAGGTTTAAGGGCGTTGTGGCTAGTGACCGCCTAAGATTATTCAAACCTCAGAAGGCAGATTTGTAATGTGGAAGCGGTCTAGTGTGCCTCTACCAATCAAAAGAAAAGATGACTAAGAAATCAAAACAGTGTTTATTTTCTTTTAGGGTAGTTAAAAGTTAATTAGAAATTTAATAGTTTTTTATGTTGTAGAATGAAAATTAAAGAGAGGGTTCAGTGTACCCACCAAGAGGTTGCAGTTCCAGGGTCCACAGCAGGGCTGGGTCCAGTGTACCCAGGGGTATCGGCACGTTTGATTAATGCACCCAAGGAAGTGGATCCAGGGCAACTACAAGACAAGAGGTCTAGCGTACCTAAACGAGTCCAGTGAACTCGGAGTAGAGATGTCGGTCCAGTGAACCTAAACTGAGTCCAGTGAACTCAGTGCAGCAAAAGCGAGTCCAGTGAACTCGGAGTAGAGATGTCGGTCCAGTAAACCTAAACTGAGTCCAGTGAACTCAGTGCAGCAAAAACGAGTCCAGTGAACTCGGAGTAGAGATGTCGGTCCAGTGAACCTAAACTGAGTCCAGTGAACTCAGTGCAGCAAAAGCGAGTCCAGTGAACTCGGAGTAGAGATGTCGGTCCAGTAAACCTAAACTGAGTCCAGTGAACTCAGTGCAGCAAAAACGAGTCCAGTGAACTCGGAGTAGAGATGTCGGTCCAGTGAACCTAAACTGAGTCCAGTGAACTCAGTGCAGCAAAAACGAGTCCAGTGAACTCGGAGTAGAGATGTCGGTCCAGTAAACCTAAACTGAGTCTAGTGAACTCAGTGCAGCAAAAACGAGTCCAGTGAACTCGGAGTAGAGAAGACGGTCTAGTGAACCTAAACTGAGTCCAGTGAACTCGGAGTAGAGATGTCGGTCCAGTGAACCTAAACTGAGTCCAGTGAACTCAGTGCAGCAAAAACGAGTCCAGTGAACTCGGAGTAGAGATGTCAGGTCCAGTGAAGCATGATGGCCCAGTGTGCCGGGGTAGCCCAGTGTGCTACATTGCAGTCCAGGAACTATGATGGTCCAGTGAATCATGATGGCCCAGTGTGCCGGGGTAGCCCAGTGTGCTACATTGCAGTCCAGGAACTATGATGGTCCAGTGAACCATGATGGCCCAGTGTGCCAGGGTAGCCCAGTGTGCTACGGATGTGTCGAACGGTCTAGGGCACCGTTAGGCGTAAATTAGGTATAACTCATATGTTGTAAGTAAAAGCCAAGGTGATTCAGTACATCACCTCTGACCCAGTGAGTCAGGTCCAAGGCCGCGAGGACGCGACCATGTCAGGATAAGCCGAATGTGAAGCCAGCAGAATTTTAGTCATTTATTTCGAATATTTTGTTACCATTGTCCTTCATTTATCGAGTTGGGAGAACCTTGACCGAGCCGCCGCCGAATTGTTGATATTAAATCAAATACTTTATGAGACATGTAGTATAAACTATGACATCAGCTTTCGGCGCGGTTTCGATAGAGGGACCGACCATTCAAGAGTTGAGATATACGCGCCAATCTGTTCAGATAGATATGTTTCGGTTTTTAAATATTGTACGTCTCCTACTCTTTTTCTATTTATTACTATAGTTAAGGCAATGCATGCTTCTGCAAAATTTTTAAAACTTATTGTATCATGTATATTTACTTTTAATTTTTCGAATGCTTTTTCAGCTACTTGATGACAATAGTTTTTGAACAAAATAATATCTTTAGTTATTGGAATTTTCTTGGGTTTTATGCAACATTTTTCATTAAGGTTTTTTAGAGCTAAACTTCCCATTTCATATTTCCAGTTATGGTCAACCAAGTCTCGAAAATTTTTTAGGTCTTTTAAAGTCTGATCATAATTTGTAATTGGTAAGACGGGGTCTTTCTTAATCATTAATGTTTTCGCTGCCAAGCAAACTGCCAACAGAATAGTTTTGAAATGTAATGCCAAAGAAGGAGCTTGAAAATCCTTACTTGTTTCATCATAACCAGATATAATTCGCACCGCAGAAACTACTTTATCAAAATTTTCAGGTTTAAGTGCCTCGAGGATGGTGTTAATTTTCTAAATATCCTGTAAAGGTATAAGTAATCTACCTAGCTCTCTAATCTTATTTGCAACTAAGTTTTTAATATGAGGTCTCTTATGTTTCCAAAGATAATCCTCTGTGTATTGGCAAATGATAGGGTCGCTCTTGCCATTCATTGAAATTCTATCTTCATGCATTGTAGTGAATACTTCTGTTTTTAAGCGTAATCTATGTAGAAATTTTTTTCGGGATTCTGTGAAAGCCAACATCGTTTGACCCTCACTAGCGTAACGAACATATTTCAATTTTTCATTGTTAAGATGACAATTTGTAAGATGTCTTCGTAATGATGTAACTTTGTAGAATCCTTTGCAATATTTACAGGGTAAATAATTTTCGGGTAAAGCATTTGCGTTGTTGGGTCTCTGAACAGGTCTAACTTTATTTTCAGCAAAAATAGAGAAGTTACATTCTTTGCGCAATAAATTAATAAATTGTTTTCTTTGTTTGCTCCCCTTTTCATATTTTAAAATATTAATAACGCTTTCCTCTTCTTTATGATTCCTGAATATGTGGCGAGAAAAATGTGTAATGTCTTTATTGCAAAAACAGCATTGATCCTTTTTGTCCCATACTCGGCTTTTACGGCGACTTACTTCTACTGGGGGATTTAATAATATGTTGCTCTTAAAAAGTATGTATTTTGTATTTGGTTTATATCCTAATAGTAAATGACAAACTGCCTTACCACTCTATTTATTTTTTTCTTGCTAGATATTTTCGAATTAGTGTTCGTATCTTCTTTGTTCACTATACCTTCATCATATTTATTAGATAATTTACTATAAATGCTTTCATTTTCCTGCAAATTTAAATATTTTAGGTATTGTGTAAACATTCTTTAATTATCTTCTTACATTCTTTAATTTTCACTACATCTAAATTGTCATTATTATTTTTCGCAAAATTATATTATATAGTTTATCTGATTATAAAAGTTTTGAGGTGTAAATACTACTACTATTGTATTTCATAGTAGGATTGTTTCTGTTTTCAACCATATAAAATTTATATATGTAGATACTTATTCATAAGTAAACTTTTAATAATAAATAAAAACAAAAACACATTTTTTTACAAATATTTTGATACCTAATAATAAAAATAGGCACTAATCTTTTTTTTTAATAAAGATCATTTTGTAATAAAACTAAGATTTCTTGACAATATTACAAACTAACAGCTAAATTTCAAATTGCAATCAGAAAAAATGTATCTTCAGTACCTCGTTTCTTAATTTTATTCTAATTTTTTTTTTGAAAAAATTATGCAGATATGTATTATAAAAGTTATATAACTAGACAAAGAAGAATGTCTTGTAAAAAGCATACCATATTGTTAAAAGAAATAACCATCCACAGTAATCACTCCTTTACGGTGTAATCAAAAAAATATTGTTTTACGTCAGTATAAAGAAACTAATGTTTCATTTAGTTATATTTAATATATATTTTAATAATAAAGTATATTACACTTTATTGGTATGATATGAACATGTTTTAACTCGAGGCTTTTGTAATCAAACAAACTTTATTTTTGCACTAAATGATAATGATTAATTACAAACATTTTATGTAGACGATTTTATGTCATCATTGTACATCATTTAGGTATTTTTCTCATTATTATTGGTTATTGTCCTTATTGATAATATTTTATCAATTTATATTTTATAAAATTTTAACGTGCTAGGTGAATTTTAGCATATCCATGCTTATCTAGAGAGAAAGACCTTTAGTATTTAGGTATTTAGCCCTAGTATTGCACAGTCATCCCATAAGATAAAGCAATAATTTGGTTGTTAATTAATTATATGACTAAATTTTGCTTTTCAGTCTGTAATACTTTAATTTTTATTTTATTTATTTGTATCAATATCACGAGAAGAGGTTTTTAATAGGTACTTCACTTTTCCTTCCTTTTCTCCCTATATATACATACATACCTAAAATAGTACAAACTTAAAAGCAGTTAAATAGAAATGCAACAAAATGATATAATAATAATGTTTATTATTTTGTGCACGTCTACAGTTTGGGAGAAAATATTTTGGTGTATTTATAGTTATTTTTTTATGGACGATGCCGACGTGATCAATTTGCAAAGGCAAACATTTTGTCCAAGGCTAAATATAGGAAAGTTGTAGAATTAACTAAGATACTTAACATATTTAATAATAAATAAAACAAGAAGCGCTTAACATTACCTGTACCATTTCCTCATTGCAAGAATAATTTATAATACTTTTAGTGGAACTGTTTTCATTACTTCCTATTTCTGAGGGTATCCAAGACTCCTGAATTAATTAATTTCTTATTAGCGCACTGATTTCATACTTCTAATGCCATGAATGATATGCGGTTATTCACGCAAGCCGACTGTATGCGTATCTTCGAAACTATTAGGGATATAAATTAAATTTTTTTATTGGTGCCATTTTCGAATTCGATCAATTTATTTTATATTTTTGCAGTTGTCACTTCGATTTTGGATGTGGATACACACTTTGTTTCCTACTCAATATTTTACGCTCTTTGTACATCTAAAATTATATACGCTGTTCCATAAGAAATAAAAAAGATATACCATGTAAAAAAAGAACACACTGTATGATATAGAATAAGTGTAGCCCTTATAATAAAAAAATTTCCATTTTGCCTTGCCTGAATGATGCTACAGTCGATCGCGTTGATGTTGGACCAGCTGGTATAGTGTTCTATTTTAAGTACTAAAATTTAGGTGCAAAAAAATTAACCCATGCGAAAATGACACCAACGAAAACTTCAAATTCATATCCCTAATAATTCTGAAAAACCGTATAACATGTGATCTGCGTGAATGATCCTATATTTTTTTATTATATATGTATGCGTATATTACCGATGATGACAAGTAAATTTCTTCTGACAAGTCTCTCTCGCCAGTATCTGTTTTTAGACTGATCTGTGGTTTTGTATAATGTATCTAAAAATTATGAGACACAATACGGTAAAGCTCTCATAGTCACAGTCGTTCGTTACAGAAGTATGTAATACTTATTTTATCGTGATCTAGTAACTCTACAGGTTCTATTTATTCTATTTGGCCTTTTTTTTTCCATTCTTTATAATTAAACCAAGGATCTTCTGCCTCATATGCTGTTGAAAACTCATATTCCTTCTCCTTGACGTCTGAGTTATGAACAGCTTAAAGGGAATTCCGAATTAGAAGTAAAGCAAATACGGTAAATATCTGCGGTAAAGTATCTTATAAATTGAGAATATTAACGTTTAATTATAATAAATGAAAATACATAGTTCGCATTGGAATGGATTAATGAAACTCTAATGACCAAATGACTCACTAATGGGCTTATTTTGACATTCATCTTACTACCAACTTTGGATTCCGAAATAATACAGTCAGTTCTCTTTTATTCGAATTTTATATAAATATCTATTTCCTACGTGACAAATATTTACTTATGACACTTAATTTAATATTATTGTTATATGAGTTATCTTAATTTTCTTAAAAAAAAATATAACTAAAATTTTTCTCAGTATAAAGAGACTCTAAGTAGGCCCTGGAAACGACAATTTAAAAAAAATTTACCTCAAATATATTTTATTTCCAAAATCAGCCAAGCTTATTTAAAAATTATTAAAAATAAACTTATTTTCAACTCATTTCCAATATGCAATTATTTACCAATGGCTAGTTCTGAGATGAAAACAATTTTAAATTTCCAGTGAAACAGAAAATAATAGAAGAGATTAGTTGGTGTCTCTTATATAAATAAACATCTCTAAAGGGAAGATTTGTTTTAATTTTTTTCTTTGAAATTTAAAGTGGTGGGTTGATATGTAAAAATGTAAATTTTAAAGCCTATGTACTTACCTACACGTTCACGTTCACTTTCACTTTCGCGTTTCAATACCATATTCAAAATTATCTTTGAACGAGACATAATAATGTCACAATGCTTTTCTTTTTTTAAGGGTTTGACGAAAATCTGAATTTGACTGAATAACGAACAGTGGATGAGTGGATCAGTGGAATATGTAGTTTATAAATGTTTCCTAAATATGCTTATCGCCATTTGTGGCCGTGCTGATTAATGGTAATAACAACTTTTAAATCTGTCTATATGTTTTAAATATGTATATTCGTCTTACAAAAGAAGTTAAATAAAAGTTGTACAAATAATTTTTGTGCATACCTTGGGGTCTGTATTGGTATTCTTCACACGATCATAACGTCTTTAAACGGTAGTATGAAAATGAAATATGTATTTTATGTTTTCAAATCAGGCCATTTTCTGAATACAGTGACGTGAAGGTTTCATAAGATTGCAGAAGGAAAATTTTGTAACAGCAGAACACCTATTAATCTTAATTAATTCGCCCTCTGGTCTTTTGTGAAGATGTAAATTATCTAATTTTCTTTCGTATTTGTGTATTTTCTTTCCTTACATCCAGTTTTGAGTTCCTTTACTGATATTGAAAATATTTTTTTGCCTTAATTTTTTTTTAAATTTCAAATTACGTTTATATTTGTCCTAACCAGGGTAATGTTTGGTTTGAGCAAGATGGGGCCCCACCTCATTTCCATTACAACAAGAAGTTATTTAAATAATGCGTTTTTCAATAGATAGATAGGAAAAAAGGGTAGGTAGAATGGCCAGCTCGGTCACCGGTGCTTTTTTATGAAGATACATCAAATATCAAGTTAAT
>JAZFAV010000002.1:38705000-38727500 GCA_037954035.1 Rosalia funebris | reverse complement strand
GCGACGGTAAATGTGAAATCTAAGTCGTCGATCATCACGGCGTTCGGCCGGACTACCCACCTGAGCGGTGGCTAATTTTTCGAGAAGGACCGAACGGTGGAACCTATGTACAGTTTTAAAATGAAAGCACGGTATACATATATATATATATATATATATATATATATATATATATATATATATATATATATATATATATATATATATATATATATATATATATATATATATATATATATATTTTTTTTGTAAAGGAAAAATCTTAAAAAGACACTTCACCATCTCTTCGGCGTATCTGGTGAAGTAGTGTGGGATTCGCACCCACTAAAAAACCCTTTTCTTCAACTTAACCATTCCGGTACCGCTTTCCAGCATATCATCAGAGTGGTAGTATGTCTGCACCGCTTCAGTCTCTATGTTCTCGCTGTTGCCGTAGCCTTTCTTCTTTTTCTTTGATTTTCATGATTTCGTGAAATCCTTTTTGTAAAAAACACCAGTTTTTTGCCTCCGTGCACATTATGGATATCAGATTGTTTACTTCCAGTGGTACTCCAATTTTAATTTCCAATTGCCTTCTGTAAGATTCCCACCTCACACACTGAAAAAGCGTGTGCTCCGGTGTATCTATTTCTGCTGAGCAGTGATTGCAGTTTTTTTCCGTAGCTTTCCCTATGCGATACGCAAAAGATTTTAATGACCCATGTCCTGAAAGAATTTGTGTCATCCAGTAGTCTAGATTTCGATGCTGACATTTCACCCATTGTCTAACATCGGGGATCAGTTTTTTAGTCCAGTGTGCAACACCGTGCGTTCCTTCCCACTGCTCCTGCCACTTATCGAGAGTAATTTGTCTAGCCGCTTTCTTAGACTCTGAAAGATGTCCATCATTGCGATAGTAAAGGTACTTTCTTTCTTCAACCAACAATTCAATTGGTAGAATACCAGTTATCACCTGGATTGCCTTAGTTGACACAGTCCTATAGCCTGAAGCTATTCGCAGTAGCACTTTCCTTTGCGTTTTAGTCATCATATTTTTATACTTTGTTATTTGTAAAGTCTCATGCCATATCGGTACTCCGAATAATAAGATAGATTGCACTGTTCCCCAAAGTGCCTCCCGCTTTCGAGATTTAGGTCCACTAATGTTTGGCATAATTCTATTAAGTTTGCCTACTCTTGCTTCAGCTTTCTCCACAGCTCTTACGATATGCTTATTGAATTTCCCACTGTCATCGAAAGTAACACCTAAGTATTTCACGACCCTTACCGGCCCGATGGCAGTATTTTCTAAAACGAATCGACGCTGTGCCCTCTTTTTTTTTAGACCTTTTAGGATGATTGCCTCTGTCTTTTGTGGTGCCATTTCTAGATAATGAACTTCCATCCAAACACTTATCCTTCTCAACGACTCATTTGTTCTAAATATCAATTCATCCAGGTTGTCCGCTCTTACCAGTAATGACAAATCATCTGCAAAACCTATGCGTATTGTATCTTCGCAGAGGTCAAGTTTTTAAGACATATATATATATATATATATATATATATATATATATATATATATATATATATATATATAAATATATATATATATATATATATATATATATATATATATATATATATATATGTAAATATATATGTAAATATAAAAGGTGGTCCAACCAAAACGCACGATGTTAATTGTAAATAAAACAAAAAGTTCTTAATATTTTTTATTATGGTAGAAGGATCCATGACAATTATGTGTGAAACAAAATATCGGCCAAATGTTCGTCACGGCTTCGGTGGCATACCTCTATCCGATGGTCCATATTTTCAATGACTGAGACATAATTGAGGTTCAATGTCGTTAATGTGCCGAATTATCTCATCCTTTAGCTCCCGAATTGTTCTTGGCTTATTGACGTACACTTTTTCTTTTAAATATCCCCAAAGAAAGAAGTCCAACGGTGTCAAATCACATGATCGTGGCGGCCAATTAACATCGCCACGACGTGAGATAACACGGCCATTGAATTTCTCGCGCAAAAGTGCCATTGTTTCGTTGGCTGTGTGGCAAGTGGCACCATCCTGTTGGAACCACATATTGTCTAGGTCCATATCCTCAATTTCTGGCGACAAGAAATCCGTTATCATCTCGCGATAGCGAACACCATTCACGGTAATCAGGTTGACGGCTCTTCTGCTACACTATCGCGAACAACAGCAATGTTTTCCGCAGAACGAACTGGGCGAGCATGCACAGGTGTTTTTACATTTCCTACAGACCCGGTTTGCTGAAATTTGCGCGCAATTCTCCCGATTGTGGACACATTTGGTCGATTATGCTGACCAAAAAAGTCACGAAGTGCACGAAATGCATTTTGATTTGAACGCCCATTTTCATAAAAGGCGTCAACAATCTTAACGCGCTGCTCAATTGTGTACCTCTTCATGGTTGAATTTGTCAAACACTGAAACAAAGAAATGTCAAGTTAAGTTGGGAAAAAAACTTGACGTTAAGGCGTGACTCACAATTAACATCGTGCATTATGGTTGGACCACCCTTTATATATGCATACATTCTTCTATTCGTATACCTGGTTTGTATACAACCTGGTTGGGCGCGCAACATTCTGAACATGATTGTGCGACCGAGATTTATGGCTTATGCTGATATTACTATCAATCGCGTCTGTTTTGCGTATCGACCGTGCGTCGTTCAGTACTTTTCATTATACCCTAAATACCTACTTTAATATTTAACGATGATTTGTAAGCCTTACATTTTCCAAATAAACATTGATAAAGAATGAAGAAATTAAGAAATTCATAATTTCGGGCAATACCAGTTGCATTTTTAATATCAGTTATTTTTTCTACTAGTGTTTCTTTTAATTAAAATGCTGTAATTTTTGTCAAAATATGAAAAAAAATTGATTAAAAAAGTCTGTCAAGTCAACTGTTAGAAAAATAACGACCTTGACTGTTAAATTTTAACGACACAGGACGATATTGATGTCATATCAATGAAAAATAGAGTACCGTCTATTCATAATAAATTCATTTTATTAACGTGAAGTAACAAATATTATTAATAATGACAGTTTATAAAACGTCAAAATTGAATGAAATGTTTATATAAAATATTAGTATTGTCAAAATTGAATAAAACATTGTATAAACTACGTTAGTTAAAATGTTTATTCACATTTAACTCATTTGGTGTATAAATAATTATTATGTTTGGCTGTATTATGAGGATTTGTTTATGATCTATTTGCTGATTGAAATAAATTGAATTATCATTAAGATATATTTGTTAAATATGACGAGCAATGTCATATTCATACAACGATAAAATGAATCAGACAGAATAAAAAGAAAAGTAAATTTTACGAGAAGAACATTTTAACATTTATACAGCTATTGAAATAAATCTATAGATACACTATGTTAACAATTTTTATTAAAAATAAGAAATTCCCAAATACAAAATAGTTCAAAACTTTTATGAATTTATAGTCAACCGTATGCTACGTAAGAAGATTAATAAGTGTCGCTCTGCATTTTCCATCTCCCTGATGTTTATATTTCGCGCCTATTCCTGTTGGGTCAGCATAAGCCTTGACCAAGTTGAGATCGTCATCGATCGCGTCGACAAGATTCATGCCATCCCGCCAAATTTGATAACATTCGGCCCTTCCTGACTCTGGAGTGTCCTCACTCCCACGGATTGCCGATGCAGGACCTGCGCGAAATAGTACAAAATTATTAGAAATCAACATGGTTAAATCAGTTTTTTTTTTCATTCTCGCACCCCATTCCTTACTAATCCTAAATGTCTAGACATTTCATACCCTAGTGATTTCTATGAGCTAATCCCGCGCGAAAGGGTTTACCAAATCCTGTGCACAGATTATCGCAAATCCTTTCGCCACACTGTGAGTAAATCTGAGTACCGAGTTATCTGCTCCGTCTCGTCTGAGTAATCTGGCCCTAGGGCACACTCGGAGTAGTACTGGGTTTTCCCTACTCCCGAGAACGGAATCACTCTACTCTACCCAACAGTATACCTCTTAATCTTACCTCTAATACTAATGCATTAAAATCGAATCCAAGGTTTCATGTTTTCTGCTCCGGCCACCCCAGTATAGGGAATCTGTGACCGGGCCATTCCCGGTATCTCCCGGATTTCATATCGGTCCTGACCTATTACCTTTGTTACTCTAAAGGAACCTTTCCATTTTGGCAACAATTTCTGGCTACTGCCTGTTGCCGGAGATGACATCACCCGTAGTAGCACTAAATCACCGAATTGATATTGAATGGCATTGCATCGCTTGGAATCAAAATATTTCCTTTGTTTATTTTGATATTCAGACATTGTATCAACTATATTTTTCCTCAATGATGTAACATCAACAACCTCTTCGAGTTCCGGAGGTTGTTGTATGACTTCTCCGGAGATATGAAACCCCATTAACACTTCACTGGGAGAAGCACCTATCGCCTTATTTATTGTACCGTTTAATCCCAGTTGTATATTTATTATATTTTCATCCCAACTATTATCATCTTTATTTGCCCCTAGAGTTGCTAGAGAGTCGAGAATAGTTCGGTTGTAGCGCTCAACCTGGCCATTTCCCCGTGGTAACCCAACTGCATTTAGGTAGTGTGATATGCCTTTCGCTTTACAAAAGTTTTGAAATTGATGGGATGTGAATGCGTTGCCTCGATCACTGATAATTCTTTTGGGAGCTCCAAATACTTTTATGATGTCCTTTAAAGCGTGGACAACATGTTCACTTTTAGTATTTGCAACGGCGTAAATTAGAATGAACTTTGTAAACGCATCTACTGCCACTAATATCTGAGTGTTACCACTTTTTGATCTAATGAATGGTCCCAGATGATCGAGATGAATAGTATGGAACGGTCGGGCTACTTTTGGAGTTGGATTAAGGTACCCAGGCTTCTTAGAACCTACTGTTTTAAAATACAAACAATTTAAACAGTTCTTTATGTATTTTGTAATAAAACGTCGCATATGTGGGAACCAATATTTACGCGCAATTAATTCGTATGTTTTGTCAACCGCAAAATGTCCAATATCATCATGATTTAATCGGATAATTTGAAATCTTGCAGCCTTCGGTACAACCCAACGTGGACCGAATTCTGTAGTTTTATACACTTTGCCCCCTTTCAGTTCATACTGATTGAATGTTTGTTTGTTATCTACTTGATTACCCGATTCGAAAATTTGTTTAATTTTTTTAATATTGGTATCATACTGTTGTGCTGTAAGGAGCCAATCACCCTCCGTAATTGTAATGACGTTAACTTGCTGATTATTGTTACTTTCATCGTGACTAAGAGAATCAAAAGGATTACGACTTAGCGCATCCACATGTCGCATGTGGTCACCTGATCTGTGTTTAATATTATATTGATATTCACTTAAATACAATATCCACCTTCCAATTCGCTGATTTAATTCAGCCTTAGCGCTTAAGGCTTTAGCCTTAAGCGCTAGCAACCGCCGCACAATCAGTAATTATGGTAAAAGGTCTTCCGTACAGGTATTGTCGAAATCTGGTTAATGATAACACTATCGCCATAATTTCTAATTCAAACAAATGATATTTCTGTTCTGATGGCGACGTCAAATTACTATAATACGCAACAACGTGTTCTTTGTTATTTTCTATTTGCATAAGACACCCTGCAACTCCGATTCGGCTTGCATCTGTATACAATCGACATTCTAAATTGTTATCAAATATTCTTAAAACTGGTTTTGTTAGTAAAAATTGCTTTAATGTACTGAAAGACTCCTGCTGGTGCTGTTCCCATTTCCATATAGTGTCTTTATGTAAAAGTTCGCTTAAAGGTTTAGATTTTTCTGCGTAATGGGGTATAAATTTACGAAAATAGCTAGTTAATCCCAGGTACTGCCGCACTTGATGGACATTTGTTGGTGTTGGGAATTTTTCAACTGCTAATATTTTATCATTTGTAGGCCAAATCAAAGAATTTGAAATTTTATAACCCAAAAATTGGATTTCAGTTTGTAAAAATGAACACTTAGATAAATCGAGTGTTAAATTATGTTGCTTAAAAATATCCAACACAATTCTTAATGTTTCTAATACCTCTGCTACAGTTTTGCCAGGAATCAATATATCATCAAGATAAACCAATACCTTTGTAAACCGGAGATTACCAAGAATCTTATTCATGGTTCTCTGGAAGACGGCTGGGGCATTCGTAAGCCCGAAAGGAACTTTTAGAAACTCATAATGTCCATCCTGAGTTACAAATGCCGTTTTTGGAATAGATTCAGACGCTACACGAATTTGATAATAGCCCGATGTCAAATCAAGAGTGCAAAAGTACTTATAGCCCGCTAAGCGATTTATTTGTTCTTCTATCAGAGGAATAGGATAACAATCGGTCTGTGTTATTTTATTAAGCGCTCTGTAGTCTACACACAGTCTTTTTTCATTTCCTCCTCTTTTAGAAACTAATACGACTTGACTTGCATAGGGTAAAGTTGATTCGCGAATAATCTGATGTTTCAATAATTCGTCTATTATTCCTCGAATGATTTCCCGTTCAGCGTCGGAATACCTGCGTGGACGGTACGTCACTGGTTGATCTGTTTTTAATTTAATGTGCATTTCTTCATTACAAGTCCCTACGTCAAAAGAAGTTAAGGCAAATCATTTATCATATGAATTTAATAATTTTAATAGTGATTGAATTGCAAGGCTATCATTGATACCAATATTTACAGTTGTTTGGTTTAAGTTAAGCACTGCAGCCGCGGTAGATGAGAACTTTAATACACCGTTACATTTTTCATAATAAACATCCTCTAACTCAGTAAAATTTTAACCAAGAAGGACGTCTACATTCAGAATACGCCTATCAATTACATACAAAAGTATGCTACGAGTCACGCCATCAATGCTTACAGTTACAGAAACGTACTCATTGACCTTCAATCCGAATTCAGATAATGTTTGAATGTGTATCGGAATACGAAGCCTCTCTGTATGCATGTTTATTTTCTTTAACAACGATTTATTAATTAAGAAACACTCGCTTCCTAAATCTATGTAAGCTTTTGTCGGTAACGTTCCAAGCAGTATATTTTCCTTTTCCTATGCGCTTGTTACGATTCTGCAAAATTTACATTTTCATATCGTTCATATGGAACAAGTGCTTTTGACGTGCCCGGTTGTGATGGACACTGACTTTTGTAGTGGCCCCTAGATTTACATTGATAACATCTAATGTATCCTTTTTGCGAGTGTCCTTTATTAACGGCCTCATTTTTATCAACCTTAGCAATGGGCCTGGTGTCAACGTTAGATAAATTTGTTTCAAGGGATTTTTCATCAAATAATTTTAAATGACGTGCTAATTTAGTCGGATTGGTTATTCCCGCAGTTTCGATGGAAAACCGAATTTGTTCGTTCTTAATACCTCCCAAAATAAGATTTACTTTATCGGCATCGCATAAATCTATTTTCATTTTGTTTATTAAACTCAGTTTTTCAAAAGTATACGAGTATAACCTTTGTCCTGGTTCCGCTACCAAAGAAATCATTTGAATCATTGCGTTGTGCAAATCTCTTTTCGGTTCAAAATGTTGCAAAAGCAATGATTTCCATTCCACCCATGTAAACAAACGTGTCGGCAGACTTCAATACCAAGTCTCCGCCGGCCCGCGTAGTTTACACAACGCCAAATGACATGTTATGGCGTCTGACCAATTATTAATTTTTGCATACTCATCAACAGCCGAGACCCACTCATTTAAATCATGTTCTAAAGGGTTGAATTCACCGATTATATTGTTATTAACTGTAACCCCTAATAATTTAGAATCGTGATAATTTCTAGGACGGTTAAAAACTTTTTCAAGTCCTTCAAGCAAAGCATTACTAAAAGATTGTATATTAATTGACTCACTACCATCTTGCGATCTGTTGGATCTCGCTACCACCTGCCGTGGGGGAGTATAACTGGCCGTTGTTCTGTGTTCTGCACTTTCCTGCCGGCGTCTTTTACTCCGACTCCGACGTACACGTCGCTCGTCGGAGGAAGGCCGTGGCCTGGCTCTATCGTGGCGTTCGGCTCTTGGCATGTTAAACACTGTCACAAAAACACATCAAGCACAATCCCACTTCTAATGTTAACAAGTTTTATTAAAAATCAGAAATTCCCAAATACAAAAATAGTTTAAGTTCAAAACTTTTATGAATTTATAGTCAACCGTATGCTACGTAAGAAGATTAATAAGTGTCGCTCCGCATTTTCCATCTCCCTAATGTTTATATTTCGCGCCTATTCCTGCTGGGTCAGCATAAGCCTTGACCAAGTTGATATCGTCATCGATCGCGTGGACAAGATCCATGCCATCCCGCCAAAGTTGATAACAACTATAAACGAACTTATGAATAAATGAAAGAAATATATGCTACCTTTTGACAATTTATTTATTGACCATTAAATTGACAGCAATATTATTACATTCAGAAGGAGTAGGCTTTTTAATTAATTTTTGTATGGATTTCTTTGGTTTGCTAGTGGCAAAAAATCGTCTTTGAGGTTTTACTTTTTTATTATGGGAAATTCTCTGATAAGGAATCCACTCTCTTTTGCTGACTGCTGAAACTGAAAACCTGACAATCTTCGGTTTGTAAACACGTGTGAAGTTGCGATCTTGTTCTTGCGCGCGTAGTCCGGTTAAATTGTGTAAAAAAAATAGACGCTTGTTTCGTATATCCGTGTAACGACATCTGAATCGTTCTACGTTGTGGGCAGTAAGAAGGTTGTTTATATTATATTAAAATGAATAGCCGAGGGGTTTTACTACTTTCTCTAGCAAGAGATCAAGTATCTGAAAGTAAGTATAATATTCTATTAACTTTACTTGCTTAATTTATAGGTTACATACCTATTAAAAATAACAATGTTAATAAAATAATATATTTCAAATTAATTTATGTTTAAAAGTTAGTGGGAATGTCGTATCGTATCTGAAACTTAAAAAGGGAGCAATAAATAAGTAAATAAGTGCCCATTGAAATATTTTGTAGTAAGGAGACAAGTTTGTTTCCATTTTAGGGTGATTGTTTATACAGTGTGTCCACGGATGGACTTAACTATACCTGTAAACTTTTTTTTATTTTTTTGATAAAAATCATTCCTCATAAATATTATTCTCAGGAGTACGATTTACTATATAGAGTGATCGAAAATTAAGAAAATATAAAATTGTAACAAGAGTATCTTTCTTTTAATGAATATAACCAAATCTTTTGAAGAAATTTGTACAAAGTTTTATCCGCATAGAATAATTAAATTTTCTTCTAATTTGGATTGGCTCAGATAATAATTTACAAAATTTAATAATGACAAATTTAAGAAAATAATTAATAAATTAATAAGTAAATTAGTTATTGACTGGTTATTGTGGGTAAAACTTTGTATTAGGACTGCATTTAGCATTATTTATAACTATAAAATTTTATTATATTCAATAAAATCATGATGTATAGTAATTTGAAATGTAGAGAATAACTAAGAACTTTTCAGAATAGGCAATAGTTTTCATTAAGAATTACTTTTGTTAAAGAAGATATAGTGTACAAGTGTGCACACTGTACTTATATTTATACCTATTTTTCTCCTACAGTTTTAAATATAGTAAAATTAACTAAACACAGGGTATTAGCATTTTAGATTAAATAACAGGATTTGAATATATATATATATATATATATATATATATATATATATATATATATATATATATATATAAAAGACTGTGTGTGAGAGTTAACCGTTTCACAAATTTTACGTTCGGAAAGGCGACACGCATATTACGTCGGGAAAGTTCAAGCTTTGCTTCCACCAGATTTAGCAGGTCGAAAACAAATTTGTGAATGGATAAAACAACAATTTAAACAGGATCCAAATTTTTTAAAATTCGTTTTGTGGACAGATGAGACAGGATTGACCAGAGAAGGGGTTTTTAATATCCACAATACCCATATTTGGGCCGATGAAAATCTTCGAGCTGTACGAGAGAGTTTGGGCAGGAATTCTTGACAATTATCTTATTGGACTGTCTTACCGAGACGTCTGAATAGAGAAATGTATCTCAGAGTGAAAATTTAGAAAATCATTTGGATGATTTATTGCCTCTAGCAATAAGAAGACTGGTGTGGATTCAACATGATGCTGTCCCCCATATACTGCTAGAAATGTTCGTGAATTGTTGATTTTATTATGGTTATCTCTGTGATTTTATTATGGTTATGTTTGTGAGTATGCTTAGGAAAAAATGTTATAAAATGAAGTCATGTGAAGTAATCATAATCGTAGTACCATTTGTTGTTTTCGCATTAATGAAAATTCATAGTGGGATCATAGGGCTACAGGCAAACAACCCACTTATCAAAAAAGTAACGCGCCAAAACTATACCTCAATGGTGGTGTGGAACCTTATTGATTTTAATTTACCAATTAGAATAGAAGTTTAAAGAAAATAAAAATGTATTTTTAGTATTCCAAAAATAGAAATCTGTAGGGTAGATATATTGTTTCAATTTTTTGTGAGAAATTCATGATAAGCTGACAAGCTGACTAGAATATTAACGGCAGTCGGCATATATATATATATATATATATATATATATATATATATATATATATATATATATATATATATATATATACATCATTCTGTCAAACCTGAATCAATTGTAATTTCATACAATTCTGCTCCACCGGTAAAATCACCAAGTACAGCTTTATTTACCACGTATGTCCGTTATTTACCACCTCTTTTTCCTAATTTAGAAATATATATGTACAGGAAAAAACTAATTTTATATTTATATGAAATAAATGATACATTCCTGAACCCAATGGGCTTTGTACTAACCTGAACCCAATGGCTTTGTACTAACCTGAACCATATTGTTTATTATATATACATCTTTATAGCAAGCACCGTGCCATTATGAGCAATGTTATATTACAGGATGCATACTTTGTACAATATAGTGCAAAATATTTAACATAAATTATTATACCTAAATCACTTTTATCAACTTTTTATTGGGAATAGTGGAGTTAATTTCAACATATCGGAAAAGTACAAGTTCGAAGCAGGTAGGCAAGGCTTTTAAAATTATCAAAATGGTCGACCTCTGGTTTTGACGGAAATACCATCATTTGATTTATTAAATGAAACACCCTATATATTTTATTATTGTTAGAATGTACGGTCCAAATTATATCTGATCATTGTTTTCATTTCCTTTTAAAAAATAATTTTAAATTAGTTAGTTTATAAAGCCTGGGTCGGTTCTCGTGGCCGCCCGGTGTGTATAAAATTTTTATATTAAATTTAAAGTAAAAGTTATAAACGATCAATTTATTTATTTCTGTTTAATTTAAAATTATTTTAAATTTGGTACAAATATAAAATAGTATGGTAGAATACTACACAAACCTGATTCAGACATATCCCCTTTAAAATGCACTCTAGGTCCACTTGTCGATAGAAACAAAATATCCGCGTAAAATATATCTCAAATGAGCTCACTGTATTTATATGTTAGTCTACTGTTGTTTGTAATAAATGAAAAATTCCATAAGAGATATTTTTATTACTTTAAAACAAATAAAACATTTTTATAAAATAAACAATTAAAAAAAAAACACGTAAATGTAATCCTATTTAACTAATCCTACTTTTTTTAACCGTCGGCGTCGGTAGTACGATGGGTCGGTTCTATGCTTTCCCAACGGAGGGTCATAGCGAAACTGGCAAGCAGCACAGCGGAGGTAGCTGTATCGCGGGGTTGCCCCCAAGGGGGGGTATTATCACCTCTTCTGTAGTGCCTCATGGTAAACAGCCTTCTGTGGCCTTCTACGAGCACTGAACAAGTCGGGCTTCTATGCCCAGGCTTATGCGGATTATCTGATCATTTTATTGCAGGACCATAAAATCGACATACTGAGCGGGATTCTATAAGAAACCCTCCAGGAGGTTGAGAGATGGTGTCTTGACGAGGGGCTTAAGGTCAACCCTGATAAATCTGACCTGCTTATTTTTACATTCTCTTTTATTCATTCATATATATATATGAATGAATAAAAGAGAATTGTGGGCGGGAGAACCCATGCACTTAGGCCTCCTAACGGGTCCATTGTGCAGAGGTTGCCTTCTTGGTGCGGTTAACTATATTCTTATTCCATGTTAACTTGGAATTTATTATGATCGCTAGATACTTAGATGAGCTTTTGTATGAAAAGACCTTTCCCGCCAGTTGAATTTCCGGTAAAGGTCCTAACTTCCGTTTTCTGGTAAAAATAAGCAGGTCAGATTTATCAGGGTTGACCTTAAGCCCCTCGTCAAGACACCATCTCTCAACCTCCTGGAGGGTTTCTTATAGAATCCCGCTCAGTATGTCGATTTTATGGTCCTGCAATAAAATGATCAGATAATCCGCATAAGCCTGGGCATAGAAGCCCGACTTGTTCAGTGCTCGTAGAAGGCCACAGAAGGCTGTTTACCATGAGGCACTACAGAAGAGGTGATAATACCCCCCCTTGGGGGCAACCCCGCGATACAGCTACCTCCGCTGTGCTGCTTGCCAGTTTCGCTATGACCCTCCGTTGGGAAAGCATAGAACCGACCCATCGTACTACCGACGCCGACGGTTAAAAAAAGTAGGATTAGTTAAATAGGATTACATTTACGTGTTTTTTTTTTAATTGTTTATTTTATAAAAATGTTTTATTTGTTTTAAAGTAATAAAAATATCTCTTATGGAATTTTTCATTTATTACAAACAACAGTAGACTAACATATAAATACAGTGAGCTCATTTGAGATATATTTTACGCGGATATTTTGTTTCTATCGACAAGTGGACCTAGAGTGCATTTTAAAGGGGATATGTCTGAATCAGGTTTGTGTAGTATTCTACCATACTATTTTATATTTGTACCAAATTTAAAATAATTTTAAATTAAACAGAAATAATATAAATTGATCGTTTATAACTTTTACTTTAAATTTAATATAAAAATTTTATACACACCGGGCGGCCACGAGAACCGACCCAGGCTTTATAAACTAACTAATTTAAAATTATTTTTTAAAAGGAAATGAAAACAATGATCAGATATAATTTGGACCGTACATTCTAACAATAATAAAATATATAGGGTGTTTCATTTAATAAATCAAATGATGGTATTTCCGTCAAAACCAGAGGTCGACCATTTTGATAATTTTAAAAGCCTTGCCTACCTGCTTCGAACTTGTACTTTTCCGATATGTTGAAATTAACTCCACTATTCCCAATAAAAAGTTGATAAAAGTGATTTAGGTATAATAATTTATGTTAAATATTTTGCACTATATTGTACAAAGTATGCATCCTGTAATATAACATTGCTCATAATGGCACGGTGCTTGCTATAAAGATGTATATATAATAAACAATATGGTTCAGGTTAGTACAAAGCCATTGGGTTCAGGTTAGTACAAAGCCCATTGGGTTCAGGAATGTATCATTTATTTCATATAAATATAAAATTAGTTTTTTCCTGTACATATATATTTCTAAATTAGGAAAAAGAGGTGGTAAATAACGGACATACGTGGTAAATAAAGCTGTACTTGGTGATTTTACCGGTGGAGCAGAATTGTATGAAATTACAATTGATTCAGGTTTGACAGAATGATGTATATATATATATATATATATATATATATATATATATATATATATATATATATATATATGCCGACTGCCGTTAATATTCTAGTCAGCTTGTCAGCTTATCATGAATTTCTCACAAAAAATTGAAACAATATATCTACCCTACAGATTTCTATTTTTGGAATACTAAAAATACATTTTTATTTTCTTTAAACTTCTATTCTAATTGGTAAATTAAAATCAATAAGGTTCCACACCACCATTGAGGTATAGTTTTGGCGCGTTACTTTTTTGATAAGTGGGTTGTTTGCCTGTAGCCCTATGATCCCACTATGAATTTTCATTAATGCGAAAACAACAAATGGTACTACGATTATGATTACTTCACATGACTTCATTTTATAACATTTTTTCCTAAGCATACTCACAAACATAACCATAATAAAATCACAGAGATAACCATAATAAAATCAACAATTCACGAACATTTCTAGCAGTATATGGGGGACAGCATCATGTTGAATCCACACCAGTCTTCTTATTGCTAGAGGCAATAAATCATCCAAATGATTTTCTAAATTTTCACTCTGAGATACATTTCTCTATTCAGACGTCTCGGTAAGACAGTCCAATAAGATAATTGTCAAGAATTCCTGCCCAAACTCTCTCGTACAGCTCGAAGATTTTCATCGGCCCAAATATGGGTATTGTGGATATTAAAAACCCCTTCTCTGGTCAATCCTGTCTCATCTGTCCACAAAACGAATTTTAAAAAATTTGGATCCTGTTTAAATTGTTGTTTTATCCATTCACAAAATTGTTTTCGACCTGCTAAATCTGGTGGAAGCAAAGCTTGAACTTTCCCGACGTAATATGCGTGTCGCCTTTCCGAACGTAAAATTGGTGAAACGGTTAACTCTCACACGTCAAATCGGGTACTTATTCTTCTTGTACTGGTGCCACGATCTTCTTTAATTGCATCCAAGAGAGTCGGCACAACATTTCTTATTCTTGTTTGTTCTCAAAACATCGGTCTTGAGTACGTGAATTAAATCTTCCAAAATATCGCAATTGCTGAAAAATCCTCACGAAAGTGCGTTCATTAGGTAGATTTCTCGTGGGATATGTTTCTGAATATAATATTTTCTTCGAATGCACTTTCACCTGCTAAAAAATAACCGCACTTTTTTTATAACTGCACTTTATATAATTGTCCTTACTACTTATTGCAAGTCAATATACAGTACTACTATCGATTTACTGTATCTCTATTAATATAGACAATGATGTAAGTTGGAAAGTGCTTGAAAATCGGATTTAAAAAATTCTTCTTTAAAGCCGACTGATTTGCAATTACGTATCAACATGAAATTTTTAAATCAACTGACAATTACGTTTTGCGACGAAAAATTTATGTCGATGCGTCATCGACATAAATCTTCAACCAGCAGTGCCCTCTATTAGCCAGCGAGTTAAATATTTTCCTTATACAGGGGCCTTTATTGTACAATATTTATTATTTATTTAAACCATAACGGTATATTATTTGTGAGAGAAAATAAAACATGTTGCTGTTCCTGATGCTGTATAAAAGAAGAGTTCTTGTGATATTTATGGTTAATTAGAAAAGGATATTTATAATATCTATTTTGTACCATTTTATTAAAATTTCACCTTAAAAATTATTTAAAAAATGTCATACATGCCTATGCAAATCCGATGGTTAGTCTGCATACTACAAGATAATATTATAACTAATAATAAATGGATACAAATATACTATAATGATAGACAGACATATATATTTAGATATTTCTTAGTGCAATTCATATAAATTGTTAAGAAATATGGGGTGAATAATAATCCGATTTTCGTTATACCCCAATTTATTTAAATTTTCAGAGATTACACCTGAATATCTGAACAGATTGCCGCGTATGTCTCAACTATTTAATTGTCGGTCCCTCTATCGAAACCGCGCCGAAAGCTGATGTCATAGTTTATACTACATGTCTCATAAAGTATTTGATTTAATATCAACAATTCGGCGGCGGCTCGGTCAAGGTTCCCCCAGCTCGATAAATGAAGAACAATGGTAACAAAATATTCGAAATAAATGACTAAAATTCTGCTGGCTTCACATTCGGCTTATCCTGATATGGTCGCGACCTCGCGACCTTGGACCTGACTCGCTGGGTCAGAGGTGATGTACTGAATCACCTTGGCTTTTACTTATAACATATGGGTTATACCTACTTTACGCCTAACGGCACTCTAGACCGTTTGACACATCCGTAGCACACTGGGCTACTCTGGCACATTGGGCCATCATGGTTCACTGGACCATCATAGTTCCTAGACTGCAATGTAGCACACTGAGCTACCCTGGCACACTGGGCCATCATGATTTACTGGACCATCATAGTTCCTGGACTGAAATGTGGCACACTGGGCTACCCTGGTACACTGGGCCATCATGCTTCACTGGACCTAAAATGTAGCACACTGAGCTACCCTGGCACACTGGGCCATCATGGTTCACTGGGCTACAATGTAGCACACTGGGCTGTCGTGGCACACTGGGCCACTAAGTCTGAAAGTACTTATTGCACTCCCAAACACACTGTTGGCCAAACCGATTTCTACTACACCGAGTTCACTGGACTCAGTTTAGGTTCACTAGACCGTCTTCTCTACTTTGAGTTCACTGGACTCGTTTTTGCTGCACTGAGTTCACTGGACTCAGTTTAGGTTCACTGGACCGACATCTCTACTCCAAGTTCACTGGACTCGTTTTGTTACGCTAGACCTCTTGTCTTGTAGTTGCCCTGGAATCACTTCCTTGGGTGCATTAATCAAACGCATCGATACCCCTGGGCACACTGGACCCAGCCCTGCTGTGGACCCTGGAACTGCAACCTCTTGGTGGGTACACTGGACCCTCTCTTTAATTTTCATTCTACAACATAAAAAACTATTAAATTTCTAATTAATTTTTAACTACCCTGAAAGAAAATAAACACTATTTTGATTTCTTAGTCATCTTTTCTTTTGATTGGTAGAGGCACACTAGTCCTCTTTCACATTACAAATCTGCCTTCTGAGGTTTGAACAATCTTAGGCGGTCGCTAGCCTCAACGCCCTTAAACCTTCACCTATCTTTCGAAAACGAGGCTACTCGGTATCTATCGTTTTCAATTTCTTCTACTATCTTTACTGGTCCTATGTATTTCGGCACTAACTTCCCACTACAACAAACTTCTTTCTGTTAGAGAGCTTAGTTATTATTTAGTGGCAGAGGAAAACGATCTTTTACAGTTATCTGGTTTAATGTTCGGTAATCAACAACCATTCGAAAATCGCCTGTTTTCTTTTTATTTAAAAGAATTGGACAACTATATGGGAAAATAGTCCGTTTAATTATGCCTTGTATTAATAAATCATTAACGATTTCACGTACTTTATCTCTTTCAAAGAATGATAGACGATAAGGTGTAGACACTACGGGAACAGCTGATGTAAGCTCAATATGCATTTCAATGTCAATGTCATTCAAAAGGCAAGTGTTTTTACTAATACACTTGGCATATTGTTCAATAAGTCACTCAACATTTTTATTTAACTATTTACAATTTTCATAATTTTTATTTACATTACATTCGCCAGAACCTCGCGCTAAGCACGTATTTTCGTCAAACTCTAATGTTTGTAAAATAAGGTTTAGAATACGTATCAGGCCAGTCCCGTGACAGAATTGTACTTCATTCGAAGGAGTTATTATTACGGCACCATTTCGGTTTTGTTTAGAGTGAAAAGTGCGTACTTCACAGTTTATTACATCTGATGTTACCGCAATGATATTTATTCCGGGTTTTATTTCAGAACGCTTCTGCGTTTTTATTTTAATAACATTATTTTTCTCCACCGCGTCGTATGATAATATCATGTTCGTTCTGTTAACTTCAAAGACGCCGATGTTTTATAAACATAAACTCCATCGCTCTCCGTAATCGGTTGGCCTATCAATAAATCGGTTGTTTGTAAATTATCTGGCACAATAAGGAATTCGGTTGACACGACAATTTCGTCTATCTCGATTTTTACTTTTATTTGGCCTAAAGGTCTTACTGTAGCCCCTCCATAACCTACGATAACATTATTTGTTGTATCGGTTTCTATTTTTAGACCTAAGTTATGCACTGCACTTAATTTAATGGTATTACAGCTGCTACCAAAATCTACGTATGCGGGAAGGGTTTGTCCATTTATTTTAGCAGTTTTATAAAATTTATCGTTTTTTTTTTGTGTCCTGGTTACCACTTGATACTAATTTTAATTCGCGATTTGAGCTTTCACCAAATTTTTGTCTTTTCCAACACTCTTTTCGTTATGACCTTTCCGCTTACAAAATGAACAGTTGTTATCCGAATCATATTTTCGACAGTCAATCTTTTTGTGTCCGTCACGACCACACAAAAACATTTGACTCTTCTGCTATGCCTATCATCAGATTGTTCAATAAAACTATGTGTGGCACTTACTTTGAGGCTGTGTTTTGATACCTGTTCACTATTTGCAATTAAAAACTGTAGTAAGTGCTTCGTAGAAATATAACCTGCAGCTCGAATTCCTGATCTTACGAAGGGGTCGTTGATTGTGTTTGTGATGACTTCCACGATCACCTTGTCCTGAAGTTTGCAATACTGACCAAGGGCTAGCTTTTGGTAGAAGAAATTAACCAAACTTTGAGTTGCACTTCGCTCAATATTTACTAAATCCTTTAATTTGCTGAAAACACACTGTTGTACTGAAAAACTTTCTTGTAGTTTGGCCTTCCACTCTTCCCACGATAGATTAAGATTTTCTTGATTGTGGTACCACAATCTTCCACAATACCACAGTCTTCGCGTTTCCTCTAAGTTTATTTATCATACACACGGGCCTTATCATCCCAGTCAAACAAATCACCAGTAGCGTCAATACTGTTTAACCACTGATTAACATTCATCAGTTCATCAAAATCTCCACTGTTACACTATCAATTTTACCCCGATAGGTACTGGACTTTTTACTTAACTTTCGTTTTAATGTTTTTACTTGGCGACGCAATCTTTTATTTTGTTGAGCATGACTGTCACTATCATTACTTGTTGTATTACTACTACTACTACTACTAGACGAACTTTCACTACTCTAGGTTGACGACCGGGCGTCCTTTTTTGACTTATGTTTTGGCATGATTTTACAGTTTTGTACTAAAAACACGCAAAAGCACATAAGACAATTCCACTTCTGATTTGTTAAGAAATATGGGGTGAATAATAATCTGATTTTCGTTATACCCCAATTTATTTAAATTCTCAGAGATTACAACTGAATATCTGAACAGATTGCCGCGTATGTCTCAACTATTGAATGGTCTATCGAAACCGCGCCGAAAGCTGATGTCATAGTTTATACTACATGTCTAATAAAGTATTTGATTTAATATCAACAATTCGGCGGCGGCTCGGTCAAGTTTCCACCAACTCGATAAATGAAGAACAATGGGAACAAAATATTCGAAATAAATGACTAAAATTCTGCTGGCTTCACAAAATACACACCACAAAAAAGAAAAGTAAAGCAAATGGGGAAATTGTGACAACAAATTCAATCCAATGTATACCAAAACAATAATAATACATTTGGGGAATAAGGCAATCAAATTGCCTTATTCCCCAAAATGTAATAAGAATAAATACAAAGAGAACATAAAAACAATAACAGAAAACAGTGTATTCACATAGTCATAATAGATGTTATACAATAAATGATGAAATACACACTGGTTTGGACTGGTTAAAACATATTTAATAATAAAAAATATATTCGTTTGAATCCTGTTCTTCCAATAGATATATGTTTTCAATATCACTGTCACTGCTGCCAGTATCTACGTCTTCGTATCATTATCCTGTAGAACTGCCATCTGTCCATTCATTTCGTACTGTGTGCGAACTGTGAAGATACGTTTCATCTACTTTCAATACTTGGTTCTTCTCACAATCAATCCTATATCATAAGATTCCATAAGAACTTTTCTGTTATCACTAGCTTTTTTCCACTTGTAAGGTGGAAATTCAAACAATTTATTTTCATACGCAGCTCTTTTGAATGTTCTTACTGATAATATATAATTTTGCAACTCTGTACTTACTAGGTCAATGGAGCTATAACAAAGCAGATAGATGTATATTAGTATTCTTCATAAAAAATATTTATTATAATACAAAGCATCTTAGCAAAGTTGTTTACTTTACTGATTTGCCTTCGTGTAGCTTTTATACAACTTAAAGTGCATAAAACAACTACTAGGTAACTGAGTCCTCCTTAATTATATATATATATATATATATATATATATATATATATATATATATATATATATATATATATATAAGCAATAATACAAATAAATTGAAGTATCATTTACCTCAAGTTCATTTTTCTATGAAAGACTCGCAAGAAACTAATTCTGCCATTAAAAGGTATACCAGTATCCCTCATTTTACATAATATTTACACAGATATTTTTTATATTTGCGTAAACAAATCAAGCAGTTAATAAAAATCTCTCAGAAAATATTTTGCAGTTAGTACAAACCTTTTACAATAGGCTTTCTCTTCCTTATTATATAAAATTCGTGAATTATCGTCCGCAAACATTTTTCAGCAGAATCATGTATGACTACGTACGTACGAATACGATTTTGTGCTTGGTTTATTCTTTTTTTTTCTTTGGGGAAAAAGGAGGTACCTGAATCTATCACAGCAACTTATTTGAATACCTGATGATAGGTATTTTTTTTATTTCTGTTGCTGCTAAAATTCTCTTCAAATGTTCACTTTATTCTTGGGATCCTTCTTCATAAATGTTATGACATTACTTATTAATTCTCAGGAACAGCTATGTAACGCCTTTCTTGTTAATTTTTTAACATCCATTTGGCTGCAATTTGATAGTGAAGTGACAATATGCATTTGATACACATTTAATCTCTACCTAAATGTTATTTGTAAATAAAAACTAATAGTTACCCATTAAAGACAATTTATTTCAACTAAAATTAATAAGTGATAATGAAAAGATATGAAATCTGTAAATACACATAACCTAAAACTTATTTTGATTATACTTCGTTACTTACCCTAATTGGTGATCAAAGTTGAAAAATATCAAATATAATAGTCTAAATAACAACAAAAAAGCATAAATGATAACTATTAAATATTAATTAGCATTTTAAGTAACATTAAAATCTCAAGTTCCGTCAAACCTCAGACAACTGAAACAAGCTATCAGCTGTTAAACCGCAGATGTTATTTTGTAAGAAGGTCAACATATGATGATCTCGGGGTGCATAACCTATAAAGAATAACATGTGTTGCGATGGTATTAATGTATAATGTGTATAAAGGAAGTGTTGTATCATCTACTTACATTAATATTAGGTATCAATATAATGTATAATGCATGTTATTTGATAAAGAAAAGTAGTGCCATGTGCGAAAGTTGAAAATTCGTTTTCTCGAAAACTGTCCGACTGCCAAATACTGCCTGCCAGATCAGCGCCCTCGGAAATAGGAAGGTAGCCTAATTTTGGTGAGGATTGGAAAGTTTTACGCTAATGTAAATCATTAGAGATCTTATAATTACGGTATTACCTTCGTAAGAAGCTAAAAATATTTCTACTTCAGTATTTTAAAATTTTGTAATGTAAATTAAATACAAAATAGCCCTGTTAAAAATGCATCTCACATGTCAGCTCTGTTTATTCCACGTTATTTACAATAAAATCAATTTTTGGCCATTTATTTGTCAACTAAAAGAAGAAAATGTAAATGTGAAAATTTGGCAACAGTGGCCGTTATACGTCTAATTATACTTGTATCATGAATATAGTGGATACAACAAATAAGTGGTTCTCAAAATGTGGAGCAAATTTTTCTAAATATTAAAAATTCAATAACTCCGTTAATCAGTCCGATATTACAAAATGATTTTCACAACAATCATTTACTAGATGTAGCCATTAAGTGGTTAAAATATATGTACACCTTAAAGACTCATCTTGTGTATATATATATATATATATATATATATATATATATATATATATATATATATATATATATATATATATATATATATATATATGTAAACAATTTTTTTAATAGAAAACTCACATGTCATGTATTCCTATTATGTAAAAAGAAGAAATAGTTGTTTCTAAATTATTTCAAATACTTGTATGTTTGTGGCGTCTATTTAATGCTGATTTTAAGTTGTTTTTCAATTTTTTTTCAAAACGTAACTTGCATGACTGCATGACCTAGTATCGCACTCCAGAAAAAAAACCTCAGTAACCTGCCATTGGCTTTTCTTGTTCAGGTGGGCGTTGCGTGATTGTTCAAATGAAACCGGCTGTTGCCAAGGTGGTGAATCCTCTAGGTACAGTTGTTAATGTTCATTCTGATGATGATGTAGATGTGAATATATATGAAGAGAACATTATCCACGAAAACTGTGATGAAGCTTTATTTCGTCCTGTTGTTGTTCCAAAAGCAGTAGTATGTCATGAAAAGTCAAAGTGTCATGATAAAATTGTTACAAATAACTTGGATACAGCAACCGAAGTTGCTGTTAAAATTGTTAACAAAAACTGTCAATCTAACGATTTAGAGCGGGTACAACTTAGGTCACTTGAAT